>VSDK01000343.1:263163-280592 GCA_009767595.1 Symbiodinium kawagutii
GCAAAATCGTTAAAAAACCTAGGCGCCGAGCACATTTGGAAGTCAAAATCGTAAAAACATGTCAGGTCCGGAGCATTTTTGGGAGATGCAACTTGCAAAATCGTGACAAAACCTAGGCGCCGAGCACATTTGGAAGTCAAAATCGTAAAAACACTGCATGCTCGGAGCACTTTTGGGAGATGCAACTTGCAAAATCGTGAAAAAACCTAGGCGCGAAGCACATTTGGAAGTCAAAATCGTCAAAACACTACATGTTCGGAGCACTTTTGATGACTCATGAGTCTCAAAACTGGCACGCTGCCTGCGCGCGAAGCAAATTTTTAAGATAAAATCTTGTACCAAAATAAAAACTGCAATTTAACTAGCGTTTCGGGCCACTTTTCGGAGATGTCATATGATGATGAAAATTGGCACGCCGCCTGCGCGCGAAGCACATTCTCACGTCCGAAGTCGCAAAAACTCGTGGTTTTTAACAAGTTTTGAAAGTTGCATGTCCGAAAAAGTGCACGCGGCCAGGGCGAGAAGCACATTTTGAAGCAAATGTGTCAAAACACAGCACGTTTTGACACTTTTTGAACACAGGAGACAAAAGTAGGAAAACACTTGCGTTTCGCGTCACTTTTCGTGATTTATGTGGCCAAAATGTGCACAACGCTTGCGCGCCAAGCACATTTGCAGGTCAAAAGTAGCAAAACACTTGATGATCGGAACACCTTTGCAAGGTCCAATTATCAAAAGTGGCCAAACACCTAGATGCAAAACACTTCATGATCGAAGCACATTTGGAAGGTAAATGTCTGGATAGACGAAGTGTTGGTTAGACAAAGAGGTAGCCAGATAGATCGACAAGTCGATAGTCAGATCGATGGGTGGCTAGATGGATAGACAAGTCGATAGTCAGATCGATGGGTGGCTAGATGGATAGTCAGATACATAGATGCATCGATGGATGAATAGATGGATAGATAGATGGATAGATAGATGGATGGATAGATAGATAGATAGAATAGCTAGAATAGATAGATGGAATAGACAGACAATTGGATAGCCAGATTCAGATGGCTAGATGGGTCGATAGATAGACAGATAGGTAGACGAAACGAGAGTCGTATAGAAAAGTAGATAGATAGTCAGGTAGATAGACAGAAAGATAGACAGATGGACACATAGATGATCAGACAAATAATTCGGTAGATAGATAGACAAATAGATAGATAGGCAGATAGATAAATAGATAGATGGACAGGTCGATAGATAGATACATAGACAGAAAGATGACGAGATAGATAGTGAGGTAGATAGAAAGACAAGTACATAGGCAGATAGATAAACGAATAGATCATCAGATAGATAGATAGATAGACAGTCAGACAGACAGAAAGAAAACTGATCCACTGATAGAAAGATGGCTAGACAGATAGGCTGCCAGTCAAGTGGCCAGATCGATGCTCACATTGTCGCAACCACAACTGCACACTCCTATAGTGCTCCTATCTTGGAAACTTCCGCCACCGCCTTGTGCGGTACTACTGGTATTTATATTCGGAGATATGATATGGTTGAATTTATTTTACATTTGTTATATATGTAGTTGTATTTTTCATACAAACAGAAGGTTATGACACTGATCAAAGGTAATCCAACCATAAGGAAAACAACCAAAAGCAATGAAGAGATCCAACTAACGAACTACAAGGGGAAAACCACACAGTTTGGCCAACTCAGAAAATCAAAAATATTTAGCGACTGATTGCTGGTAGCAATTCGAACTGCTGCCATGTTTTAAACATTTGGAACAAGTTTCCCAACGACTTTGGAATATGGTACAATTCACATGGTACAATTCTGTACCATTTACCATTGTTTTCCCTAGCAAATGGTTGGTGGTTATTCCTCCTTGTTGGTTGATTGAAGCCTTGACCCATTGCCAGAGGAAACCACAAAAATCATTGACCTCCGCATCCTGGCCACCCAAAAGATTGTAGCATCAATTGACTGCCATGCTCCAGAGTGGTGCCCCCCCTTTTTTGGGCACCACCAGTTATGGCCCATGACTAGTTTGGTAGATTGCCTATATTCTTTGTCATCATATAGTTTTTTGATGGTCAAATAATGAGGACACTACCAGTTATGGTAGATTGCCTATGACTAGTTCGGCCCGAAATATGTGGCAAACATGGGTTTGTGTTATCAATGCCGGCTAAATGGTGTTTGGAATGCTTGCAGCTCTTGGACTGCGTTGGTTTGATACTCTGCCAGGCTGCAACGGGGCAATGCATATGAATTGGTGCTTAATTTTGCATCATGTGACGCCATCCCATTTGATGTGATTGCATGTGATGCATGGTTTGAACTTATGTGAATAAATTGCATATGTACCCATTTGGGTATTTCTCAGAATTAGGAACTTGATTGGAACCCTCAAAAAGGATGGTTTTTGACTATCAATGGTTCCTACCGGATGATTTTGGGGTACCCCTTTGACTTCAGAAACCATCAGTGAACAACAACCAACAACTAACCATCACCATTATGCCACATTCCTCACCATCACTTCACAAAGCACCAGATATTGCAGCGCCTGATATCTTTCCATGCGACATGTGTAGTCTCCAGTGTTTGGAGTGGCACTGAGGCAGTTCCAGTACTTTGGCAGCAGAGTCGTTGCGCTGTGGATGGCCATTGGATAAGGATTTGGTGGCTTCTCAAGCCATTGGGGTACCCCCAAATCATCCACTCATAGTCATTTATGGTACTAAATTGACCACTTTTAGGGGAACACAATTTATGAAACCACCATTTGGTAGGACAACAACCATCCACTGGATTTGTTGTCTCAACAGCTAGTAGATGATGATTTTTTCTATTGCATTGTGATTGGATCGTGCGTTGGTTCGGGCTCCGTGATTCTGTTGATCCGGATTTATTTAATTTTCTACGTATACGGCCATTCTGAAAGGAATTGTGTTTTGCCGATGGCAAGAGAGGAGTACCTTTCAGATCTGTGTATTGTTCTTTTGGCAGCTGATATTGATTTCCACGTCGCCACAACTGGTTCATACCCTCCCGAATGCAGAATTCTTAAGGGTCTAAGAGTCCCTAAATGGATCCAAGTTGTTTGTGAATAATCAATGTTGGGTAGTAACCAATGCTTAAGGCTTGATTGTCAATAGATTCTGCCTAACTAGCAGCTGCACTTTATTAATCAACTATAAACCGTTGGTTCTTACCAATGGTTCACCATTAGTTACGATAAATTTCATGCACTTACGATTCATGATCTATCGACCGTGTGACTAATGAGGCATGAATTCTGGTTACCTGGTTGATGTTTAAAACGTTGGTTGAGAGCATTATTAAGTGTTTAATGCACCAACTGTTTACTGTAAACTATTTTGTACTTAATGATTAGTTCTGGCTAACCACTATAGACTATGGCTATGCTTAACGAACCATGAATCAAGTGGCTAATCACTGACAACGAACCACTACTTGGATCATCAATGAACCATCATTCAACCACCGGTTGGTGGCTTTAAACATTTTTTTTTACCAATCAGTCTTAACAAATGGTTGGTTGACAAGCATATTTTTCATAGGGCTTGTATGATTTTGTAATTCCTATCAATGAATCAATCAATTTTTCATAGGAATGGTAACTTGTATCCACCAAGCAGTGATTGCTTGACTAATATGGCTGTGGGTCAAAAGCCTGTACCCCTGGTTCCCCTATCATCAACCATTGTTTTCCCCTATAGTTTTGTTGGTTAGCATCCCCCACTAGTTGGTTGGTTAATTTTGACCCATAGACATATATAGCTGGTATATATCTCCTATAGTTGCTAGTTAGTATCCCCTATTATCAACCAGCTAAACCATATAAAGATCCTTGGTTGGTTAAGTGCTTGACCCAGCTCGCCACATTTTTGAACGGGTGGTCGCCGACCTCAGCGCCGAGGAATGCTGAAAGTGGGAAGCTCAAGCTACTGAAGATCTGTTGGGAGCTGCGGCTGGAGCCAGGGCTATAACGAGTTGGCCCTTTAAAGGGCCTTCGATACGGGGGAGTGATCGGGATCTTCCTAGGAAAACCCTGGGAAAACCCCAGGAAACCCCGAGGAAAACCCAGGAGTACCCTAAGCAAGTGGTTTTTTGTAAGATAACCAGCCTTGTTGGACAGGAAAATCAGTGATTTCATGTGGACACCACCAAGGTTTAACAGAGAAGATTTGATACAGGGGCATCGTCAATGTGTGATAGGACAACCCATGAATTTTGGCCAATGTGTGTGTGTGTGATACGGCTATGGGTCAAAATCCCGTACCCCTGGTTCCCCATCATTAACCATTGTTTTCCCTATGATTGTTGGTTAAAACCCCCTATTATTGGTTGGTTAATATTGACCCATAGCCATATATTGAAGGGAATGGATAGTACAATAGCAGTTAGTAGTTGTTGTGTAGGATGCCCAGTGAGGGAGCTCCGTGCCTAATGCTAGATCCATGTCAAGAAACTGCCGACATGCGGATTGAATTATGACAATAGGAACAAGTCAAACAATGAACTAGATAATGAGAATGAAAACAAAAGCCATACAAACGGAAAAATCAGTTCAACATTAAATCAAGACATATATAGTACATAAATAAGAAGCGATTCAAAACACATGATACAGAAGTTAATAAGAATATGTAATACAGAAATAAATAAAACATACAGAAGGAAAGAACAATACTGTATCTAGTACAAACATAGATCACCTCTTCAACAAAAATGGAAATGATACAGAAGTAAATTAAGAAACACTTCATACAGAAACAGATAAACAGTTTAATAATACCGATGCAGCAGTAAATAAAGTCATAGAGAAAGAATGAAACAAGGAATTAAACAATTCAACTATGTACAAAAACACAATTAGTCGATGAAATATTACTTGTACTATATTCACAAGTTGCAGAATTATGCTTTGAAAATCATGTTGATGATATTGATACTATTCCTGAATGTGTTGAAGACTTTCTTGTCATTTCTAGAAAATGAAAAGAAATGAACAACGGTTTCGAATGACATTTTCTAGACTAGAGACATTGTCGTTTAAGCATTTAACAAAATAAAAACAAACGACACGAACAACGACACACTCAACTCAATTGGGCGCCCATCTTGTGTGACTGGGTGCTACTGGGATGTGCACCCTCACTTGGAAGGTGGTCACTAACCATGGTTTCTAGTGGTTCTAAGCTACCTTGTAGGGCTTATAAGCATGGTTATAACCCCAGGTGCACATCCAAGTATCCCAAGCCTCAAAGTCTGAGGCCCTGCCCACTACCAAATTCTGATGCCACCATGAGGTCGCAGTGGTGGCTTTGCAAATCTGAAGGTCAAAAGGATCGAGAAGGCGCAACGTTGTGGTTGATTGGTTGGTTGGTTGGTTGATTGGTTGGTTGGTTGGTTGGTTGCGGGGTTGGTTAGTTGGTTGTTGGTTGTTGGTTGTTGGTTATGGTTGTTGTTGTTGGTGGTGTTGGTGTTGTAGGGGTTCTTTTTTAATCGACACAGGGCCCGTTGCCTGCCACTGTGAGGGATGGATTGATTGCCGCTCTATTTTACGTTTCCAAATCCTTTGGAATCGGAAACTCAGCCCAAGACCACCGAAACAAAGCAACTATAGGTTCCAATTCATGTGCGTTGTACCATGGCTACTTTTCGTATTTGATCATTCTTACTTGGCTGTGGGTCAAAACCTTGTACCCCTTGTGAACATGTCCTGACCAAACCAGCCTTTCTTCGGATGTTCACCAAACCGTTTTCCGGATGCCTAGACCCAGAACTACTTCTTGATCCCGTTCCCGGTAGGCTCCTATGGGAGATCTGAAGGCCAGCCCCACTGGCGTCACGAATCTTAGGTTACCATCACTGAATGTTACAAACTCATAATGAGTATGATTCAATTTACTGAATGAAATACGGAAATACGAACAATTATGAACTATGGATCAACTAACAAATATGAGAAATTGCAAACCAATACTACAATTTAAACAGTACTAACAATGCTAAAGTATCAATCATCAACATTTGGGTATTATGAGTTCACAGTTCACGTAGCAATCAAGATGAGCCACCAAATTCATGGGCTTGTTTAGCCATGATGAATCTGGAACTACTGTACCTCCCTCATGATGAACCAAGCGCCACATGATGGGCATCGCCTTTCCAGGTGAAGGTGGAAGCCATCTCGAAAGCTGAAGCCATCCGAATGCGGCAGAGCGGCTTACGCTTCCATGAGGTGCCAGAAAATCATCCATTTATGGTGGATTTTCCAGCCAGCCATGTTAGTTCACCAGAGGGTACCAGACTTTAATATCGATCCTGGTGATCAAATACCCTCTGCTAGTCCCTAACCTGGCAATGGAAAGTCATTAGCTCTTAAAGTGGCTACCGTTTATGCCCAGTATGATACTGGTTGATGGCTATAGGCTGTAGGTCAATAGAAATCAACCAACTATTGGGGGAGAATCATCAACGATAATAGGGAAAACCATGGTTAATGATAGGGAAACGAGGGGCACAATGTTTTGAATCATAGCCTTATACGTAAATGTACGATATGTTGATGGCTTCACCATCACAACGGCCGTGGTATTTACCGCATATCCCTTGCTGCTCCTGCACGGACGTGCTTGCATCCTGCATGCTGAGACGTTTTCGGTCGTGCCATCAGCCAATTATATGGTTGAAATGCAGGTCTCTCAAAATAGGGACCCCCCCAAAATGGTTGGTTATTGCTTTGAATAGTTCATGGACAGGATGATTTGGGGGTACCCCTATTTTGGGAAACCACCAAATGCGAAAAAGTCCTTGAACAAAATCATGCAAAACCAACTCTTGCATCGGAGACCGTTCTTGGTTTGACATGCGGTCTTGCACACAGACACAGCGTCCCAAAAAACACCAATTCAGATCCAGGAATGATAAACATGTCTCTCCTGATGGTAAGGTGTTTGGAGTTTCAAATTTCAACCACTTGCTTGCTGGTTGGTGGTTTCAATCCTTTTTTGTTTTCCTTAGTAATCATTTACAAATGGTTGGTTGACAAACATATTTTTCATAGGGTGGTTCAACCACCAACCAGCTGGTGTTTTCCCCTGGCCTTTTCTGACCGAGCGTTTTTTTCTTGGCTCCATGGGCAGGTGGAACATCATCACTTCAACGACCACCGGTCGCGCAATAGCCGCTGGGCCGAGAAGTGGTCGGACTCCGTGGTTGAGCGCTACGTGAGGCTGCTGCGAATCCAGTGTTGCAAATCACGGCAGAGTAAGCGGAGTAGCCAGGTGTTTTGGAGGACATATGGGTGTTTCTCAAAATGGGGGGCCCAAAAAATGGTTGGTTTATTACTATAAATGACTATTGATGGATGATTTGGGGGTCCCTTATTTTGAGAAACACCCATATTGTTGATGGGGATGACTGTAATTCTAATAGAATTGACAGTGAAGGACAATCAAGGGTATCCTAGAGATCACGATTCTCCTTATCTACCAATTCTTGATGACCGCCGCTGTATTTCCATATTCAAGGCTTGGAAATTTCATACTACGGCCGAACAGCATGGCCAACGCAGTGACCTTTTTCGCGACCACAACTAGCACGCAAGAACTCATCTATAGAAATAGAACAGTTATTTCTAGGGGTTCCCAAACTGGCTTGAGAAACCACCATATGATAGTTGTTTAACATTGTTTAACCATTATCGTTGTTGATTATACCCTATCATCAATCACTATAATCACCTACTTAAAAAAATTATCAACATCTATTAACCATGATCAATGGGTTATATCTCATAGCCCCTATAAAACCTTGACCCATGCATACCCATACCAGTATCAGTGGCTTGCCGTCATGCTGACTTAGGCAAGCTTTGGAAGGATCAGCGCAGGGCTTGACTTGGGATTTGGTACTGGGCTTAGGTGTTGATGAGTTCTCGTGCGGGAAGACCTACCAAAGATGGCTTAATGCTTCATAGTAAGGGATAATAAGCAACAATATTTGGGGATATGTACCAACTATATGGTGGTTTCTTAAAACTGGGAAGCCCAACAAGTGCCAGGTTTATTACTCTATGAATGGTTCATAGTGGATGCTTTGGGGGTACCCTTTTGGTGAGAAACCACCGTATGAAATACTATTTTTGGTGGTCAATGATCAACAGTAGCTAGTAAACTGGTTAATGATGATTAGCACCAGTCAGAATTAAACACGTCAATCCTGGTCAACCCTTATCAGCTACTATCAGCTACTATCAGCTACTATTCCCAACTATTGCATATATGTAATATGTATATATGGCTAAATCATGGCTCAATTGACAGTAGCCAGCCGAGACATTGGGAAAGATGACTTCATGGTGGGAAACTTTTGGTTGTGCGGATCAAAAAGGACATAGAGTACCAGTTGTCACAGAATGATCCAATGCAATTGTTGTAACCATGGTTGGCTAAGAAGGGTTGACACCGGTTGATATTCTCAATTTGGCTATGTAAACATGAAACCAACAAATGGTAGACGAACATCCAACAGTTTGACTCATCATGTGATGTTTATAGCTGGGTGCTAGACCGTATGCAGCATTTTTCGCTACCATGGTAGGTCCTCTCGCAATGCCAAGACAGCCAACCTCAGCAATAAGATTTGACTCCTCACATTTTCATGTGTGTTCTTATAGCTGTCCCTAACTGGATACAGCAGTTTGGGGATCATTGAATTCTGCTGGCAGCTGGATGAGAAAGCAATTGTCATTTTAATTCTTGTGGTTCTAGTTCTGGTAGTTCCTGTCGTGACATCTTTTGTTTATTGCTGCTGTCCCTGATGCAATCATCGGAAGCATGAGCATGGCACCGATCGCAGGATCTAAAAGATGCCAAAGCAGAAGGGGCGGAAGACGGTTTTCCGTGGAAAAAGAAATCAAAAGGACTGCGTGGTCAACCTGATCAACTGAAATGAGGATGAGTATAGCTACCTGCAAACTCTGAAACAGCCCCTAATGGGAGTGTCAGCCAAGCAACAACAGACGGGATTGGTAGAGTAGAAGAGCAGATAGCAAATGAGCAGATGAGCATTCTGAGATTTGGCAGTGGGTCAAAACCCTGTACCCCTGGTTCCCCACCATTAACCATTGTTTTCCCTTGTTTTGTTGGTGGAAATCCCCCAATAGTTGGTTGGTTAATATTGACCCATAGCCATTTGATCATCTTTGGAATTCGATTTGCTTGGCCAGTTGTATCGCCTGTGTCTCCCCACAGCTTGGGGCATCCCAACCACTGCCCGCCTTAGGAGTTTCCACGACTGAGAAGCCAAAGGCCACCAGCGATGAGGAGGACCCGGGCCAACGTTGCGCGAGAACTCATGGTGTGAAAATGCGATGGTCACTGCATTTTGATGGGCGGTGGTGGTAAATGATGATGACTCCATGATGACTGTTGGTTGGGAGCAAGGCCCGGAGCCAGGAGTATCCCTAGATCAACGGAAGCGCAGTTGGGAGCTACTAGGAGTGCTTTGACCAAACGGTAGTGATGGTTTGATGTTGAACGGTTGGTGATGGCTATTGACGCTTCATGATTGGTAGTTACTGGCTGGTTAGTGCTTGGTCAATGATGAACTAACCAATTCTTGTGAATATTGCTACGTTGAGAATGGTGAAGAACTCTGTATTTTGATGCTCAATGTTTGCTGCATCACGAGGATGCGGATCTTTAACATAGAGACGTCCACACCCGCGCTGAATTCATTAGGTCACTATCATTAAACTGTTATGATGAATATACACTCTGCTTCCGCAACCTTGAAGCTGAAAATCACACTGTTTTGTAGGTAAGCCAGCTATAAATGGTGGATTTTCTACCCTCAGGTTAGTTCACCCGAGAGAAGATGGTGGTTTGTATCTTTGTGGACCATGGTTTGCGTTGGTTTCTAGTAAGGTCGAAAGGGTCAATCATCGCTGGTAGAGGTTCATGATTTCACCCCCCAAGCCACCCATGACATATACAGGCATGTCTATACTATACATACACACAGCATATGTATTCAAACCATAAAAGTATCATAAGTTGTTTTAGACTATCTAATGTCATCTAAAGTTCTGCTAATGATGCTTAGTAATGGTTGTTTGGTTTCATGCTTGTGGCACATGTTCGGCTACATCCCCAAGTGTCACTTGGATCCGCATCCAGCGCGA
The DNA here is from genome assembly GCA_009767595.1 of Symbiodinium kawagutii. NCBI lineage: Eukaryota > Dinophyceae > Suessiales > Symbiodiniaceae > Symbiodinium > Symbiodinium kawagutii. The sequence continues at coordinate 273,398 of VSDK01000343.1, forward strand.
AAGCACAGTGAAGATAAGCCGTCAATTAATCCGCTGGGTCATGTATCATGGGGCCCATCCCCAAGTGACATGCCCGTTGTTAGCACTGGGGTCTATACGTATTGTACTTGATGGTTAGCAGTGGCATTGTTGATGATACATGGGGGCCGTTCTAAACCCCTCCTCTTTAGATTTGAGCCAAACGTGACTTAGGTATATTTGAGGGTAAAATAGTGGTCGTTTTGTGTGGGAGGCGCAAGAAGGCGCAAGGGCGAGCGCAAGACTAAAGGTACTACAAGGTACTACAAGGTACTACAAAGTACTACAAAGCACTACAAGGTATTACAAGGTACTGCAAGGTACTGCAATACTACAAGGTATTACAAAGTACTACAAGGCATTGCAAAGTACTACAAGGTATTACAAGGTATTTCAAGGTACTACAAGGTATTGCAAGGTATTGCAAAGTACTACAAGGTGCTACAAGGTACTACAGCGCATTACAAGCTACTACAAGGTACTACAAGGTATTATAAGGTATTGCAAGGTCTGAAACAGGTCTGAAACAGGTCTGAAACAGGTCTGAAACCGCTACTGCTATTATTGCCCCTACTGTTCTTACTATTATTTACTTTTTTCTTCTACTACTACTACTACTATTATTACTACTACTATTACTATTATTTCCTTTACTACTATTATTGTTACTATTATTTTTACTTTTTTTTTCAAAAACACACGTGAGCCTAATTTTTTTGTTTGACGTATTTCTTACTTTATTTCACATATTGGTGAACATGTATAATAAACGCTGGGAGGCGCAAGAAGGCGCAAGGGCGAGCGCAAGAGAACGAAAGTAACGCAGTGTGAAAAAGGAATTTAGAACAACCCCCACATGCTCAGTTGGGTTTCCACAGGTAGTTGAATGGTGGTTTCTCAAAATAGGGAACCTCAAAATGCTTGGTTTATTTCTAAAAATGATTCTAAAAGGATGATAACGTGGGGTACCCCTATGACTTGAGAAACCACCGAAGGGTCGTTTCAAGTTGTCTTTCAGCAGAAAGTACAGGCTGTCTCAGATATTCAACAAGATCAGCGGTCACGAACTCCAGAAGCTACGAAGAAGCGTTTCTGCTGGCCATCACCAACCAGTAGATGTTACATGCCGTTGCTGGTTGGTGGTTTGATTGACATGTTTATTATCCCTATAGTATTAACAAATGGATGGTTGGTTGGTCGGTTGGTTGGTTGGTTGGTTGGTTGGTTGGTTGGTTGGTTGGTTGGTTGGTTGATGAGCATATTTTGCATAGGGGTTGAAACCACGAGCTGCATGACTATCCCTACATTTCCCCGGTTGTGGCTGGGTATTTCTTTTCGGTACCATCAGGATGTGGTGACCACAAACTCTTCCTTGGACGAGAGTCTTACAAAAGCCTTGATGCCGAAGAAGAAGTTCCTTGGCAGAGGCTTGAGATACCCTCTGGTAAACTAACATAGCAATGGAAAATCCATCAATTATCAATGGTTTCCCAGGGTTTCTCTATAAAACATGTGGTTTTCCATTGCTATGTTAGTTTACCAGAGTGTACCAATCACAGCACTTGCTTATCATTGAAGGTGGTTGACAATGCTTCATTATGCTTGATATTGATACTGAATGATAGTGCTTCAACATGGTTGACACTGGTTGATAATGGCTGCGCCCCGTGGTTGCATCGCGCTTCCTATCCTTGTCCCTACTGAAGGCGAATAGCGAAATAGCGGTCAATAGTTGATTATGGTTTGTGCTGTGTGATTATAGCCGGTCAGTAGTAGCTGATTATTTCAAGCATTTTTATTGGCTGATGAACCATCAGTCAACATTAGTTCTCCCTTCACCGCGAGCAACTTCAACAAACACAAGGATGCACCAGTGTTCGCAGCATCGCAACATTTCAGATTTGATGGTTTCTCAAGCCATAGGTGTACCCTCAAATCATCCAGTTCATTGACCATTTATAGCGGTAAATCAGCCATAACTTGGTGGGTTCCCCATGGCTTGAGAAACCAGGTGTGGCCGCGCTGCGCCCAGGATTCAACCTCAACGGATCGGTGGTTTCCTTTGCGCCCAGTTTGACCTGGATCTCGCTGTTTTGTCAGGAGGTGCGATACGTTGGATCGACATGGGCCCCCCGGCAAAGGTATCCAGGCTCAAACATGCGGGTCAATAACATATGAACATGTTATTTTTTGGGGGGCAATAATCGTAAGTTTGGCCTATCGCAATAATCGTAAGGTTGGCCTACGGGTAGAATGGTGGGTGGTTATGCCAGCATGCTTAAGAAACTGGATACAACATTTTGATACGCTGGGTTGCATTAGTGGCTGATAGTTGCGGGTAATGATAAGGGATAACAATCCAGAATGACCAACGACGAGTAGATTTGTTGATGTATCCATGCATAGAACTAACCCAACAAGCTAGGGATGTCCACCCTTGCTGTTACTCCAGTTGCGTTCACCAACCTAGCTGTCTTGGCGGCACAATGCTTTGTACATGTTGCTTAGCATCTTGGCGGCGTTACAGCCCTGATACACTAAGACAGTGAAATCAATCGTTGCCAATAGGAAATACAGTAGTCGCGGTGATCTATGATGATGTGATGTTCATTATGATTGCTGATGAAGATGCTGAACATGATAATGGTGAGTCAGAATGGTGAATGATGGTGGTGAATGAATCATTTCAGCAGTGAAACATATTACACCAATGATTTCCATCGTGAAACCTACGTTCTGCTTATCGAACATGGCAATGGAACATCACTTGATGTTTCAATTGAAGGTTAGATCACACGGCAAACCCCGGGATATCACTTGTGGTTTTTCAGCTGGCAATGAAGAGCAAAGCCTGGAAAACCAGCTATGAACAACGAATTTTCCATTGACCCAGCCATGGGAGGTGCCTTTCCTGGCATGTTCGGTGTTGGGCGCCTTGACTTGAAGCGAAAGCGCGAACGGGACGGCAGCGCTTCCATTGCCAGCGGTTCCCGGTGATGACCCCGGTGGAAATTGCATACAAAGGCTGCACTTTAGGCATTTGACTAGCAACTTTAGAGGAGCTAAGACAATGATGATCTCCCTTTTGTGGCGATAATATCAGATGACATACCATGTTTGTTGTCCAAACTTCTTGGATCTCTTTTGAGTCACTTCCGTGTGGTTCTTGGGGATTCCTAAAGAAGTTGGTGGCCCGCAGCTACTATCTGAAGGTTCTGTGCTGCTTCCGGGGTGAAATGGTCATTCTGGAGACTGGCGTGGGATACCCCTGGCCAGCACCCGAATTGCTGTAAGGATAGATTTGGATTCTTCATTACCGTTGAATTGGTCAATCATCATGGTTAGTGATGGTCAACGATGGTTGATATTGGTTAATAATTTGTAATCATGGTTGAAAGTAGTTGTTAATGCAGATGAATATTCTGAAACGCTCGATGTGGGGGAATCCGTAATCGGCAATGTTCATCTTTTTTTTGTCCATATGTGTTGGTACTCCAATTTTGATGGTTTCTCCATTGGACCACCAAGATACTGCTTTCTCCCTTGCAAAATTGATGGTGTCTCCGTGTTGGAGTGCTCATATAGCAGTACTGGATACTGCTGGATCCATATCAATATATACACATATATATATATATATATATTTATTAAAAAAAAAACTGATTTACCCTCAAATCCAGGGGGTTATTAATGGACCCCAAAGAAGCTGTATCCCTGGGAATCGACTATTTTAAGCTGGTCGAGGGAATCTCTTGGACACGTTGTTCGTTGGCCTCTCCCACGTCTTGCTGGGTGTGGTTTCCCTCCTAGGGGTGAAGCGGTTAAACCTTGAGCCTTTTCTCTTTTCAATACTTGGCAGATGGGATTTTCTACGTGGGGGTCTCTCAAGCCATATAGGGGACCCCCCAGGAACCCCCAGTTGCATCTAACCACTGCAATATTGACCATCTATCATGTAAAGTAGAAAATCACAGATTTTCCGGGTCACCTATTTTGAGAAACACCCATATCATAAATGCCATAATAAATAGTGTTTTCCCCAAGACAGTTGTCATTTGAGACGCTTGGGGGTATGGCTTTGGGATGCACCCACGTGGTGAAATATGAAGGTCTATGATGCACTGGCATGACTTGAAGAGTCATTCGCCTCATTCTCCATTGACCATTCATCACACCCATGGATCTCATTAATCCACCATTCATCAGCCATTGACCACCATTCAATTGCTAATTGGGAGCGGCTCATGGACCCATAGCTTGCTTAGTTTCAGGGCCGTCTCGGCGCCTCAACGCTGAGGTTCCTGGGAGATATCCATTATCAGTCTGGCAGCAAATGCTATGGCTCAACCAGCGAGGTGTACGTCATGCTCTCCATTGGAGTAGGCCGAGCGGGAAGTGCGGAGGCTTCCAATGGCTTCCAGCTTGGGTCACCAAGAGATCTAAGTTGTGTTATTGCTCAAGGAACTATGGTCATGAAGAAGTTACTCAAGTAATGAACCAACTGGGGTGATAGCCATCCCAAAACTGATTCATTACTGGCGTATCACCTTACTGGAAACCAACATGGACCCTCCCAACTATCTATTCCAATAGGAAAGTGATCATCCAACCCCTATTTGGGAAGGTCTATGTTAGTCTCCAGAGGGTACTATTTTTGGATGGCTTGTTATGATAGAGACTTGGGTGTGGTCAGAACAATCCATAAAGTAGCAAGCTGAACATCCCAACAAAGACTTATTTCCTCAGTTACGGGATCTTCATCATTCACAAAAGCATGGTATTTGCACGGTATACATATATATATATATATATATATATATATTTGCTTACTTTTTTATTTTATATAATAAAGAGATTCATATACATGTACACACAGTTTCGTTTAGATATGCAGCGTTTAACCAAATTGTTTAAATGGATTTCGGCCAATCAAGCAGGGTTCCCAGGGTTCCGAAATACAGAGGAGGCGATTCTATCCCGTGCGTCATGTTTATCGCAAGAGGAGGTGGCGGAACAGCATGATTTTTTTGGAGGCGCTCCAATTCTCAAAAGGATATGGCACAGCTTGGTATTTTTGATCTTTAGCTTCCCAGCTCCAAAACAGGGCCGATGAATCGCAGCTAGATTGATCTGCACGTTTCAGTGTGGGGGCAATTGCAAGCACCAGAAATGATATGTATGGCCATTCGCAAATGTTTGCTGGCATCACCCCAAACCAAAACACCAACTTTCAAGTCCATGTTATTTGAAGGTACAAGGTCCAGTCCTTCATTGAATTGTACAACTGATGGTTTGGGACACTGGTTTGACACGGAACCACGACTTTGCAAGCCACTCACAGTAGGACATATGGAAAACTGGAAAGCGCGTTGAACATTCCGTGAACTGCATTGCAGGGGTAGTGGGCCAACTATTTGGTTAGACAGTTGGCTCCTTTAGCATTTATGTATATTACATTTTAGTGGTTTATGCTTGTTATCTCTAACGAATGCGAACCTTATCAACCATTATGATTGTAGTATTACATTTATTATGGCGAACTATGAACCAACTTCTTTGTGGCATTTTATCATCCGTTCCTTCCATTGTTTAGCCTATGAAGATCCAATAAACGCCATCAATGACTGGGCACAAAAACATAGCCGGTGGACTATGAACCAAGCACTACCGCCTCCACAATGACTGCTTTTTCATATGGGTGCAGCACAAAGTCTTTGATTACAAGATTTGGACTCTTCGTGCAGGTTTTTTTCTGTGCATGGCCCTTCTTTTGGAATGGCAAGGCTGTTGCTTCTCAATGGATGCGAAGGGTTGGGATGGCCTTCTGAACCAGAAAGTGTTGCGAGAAAACCATGCGAACAGCGCCATGAAACAACGCAGGAAAGGTTGCGAACTGCTTCGTGAGGGAAGCTGCTGGCACCTCAAACCGCTGCGTGCAGAGGTCACCGCCTGGCAGGTGTTGTGGCACCAACATGTAAGGCCTTGAGCTTCACAGCTGCTTTTTGTTGTGGGGCGGTTTGGAGCCGCCGCAGGGCTCCAATGGGAAGCCGCCGCAGTGGCTTTCACACCCACAGAGATGTCAGCAGCTCCCGGACTTTGACGATGTTCTCTTTGTCGTTGCGTGCCTGCAGCAATGGGGTTGCCGGGACATTTCACCATGGTAGCCGTAAGCAAAGTGGGTGAAATAAGCTGAAACTTACCATGGCTTCACGCAAGTAAGTGAGGAAGTGAACCTTTGATTGGTGATAGTTGTGAACCATCATTACTACGTTACCTGCCAATCATTGTTAGGCACCCTCACGAATCATCAACCACTATTCAGCATGCTTAATCATCATAACCATTAACCATGGGATGATATAGACATTTCAACGTTAAACATTATCCAGCCATATCCAGCCACTAACTCTTAATGATTACCTACCATGTATGTAACCATCAGTACCCACCATGACGCATCACTAACGATTGAATGAACATCAATCAACCACCATTTACATCCATTCACCATCCATCAACCACCACTAGACATCAACTAACCCTTCATTGACCCGACCATCATCAACCACTTTCAATAGCTCGGTTACAGTAATGGTGGGTGACTCACAATCAACCATCAACATCCATTTACCCATTAACATCCATTTGATCAGTAACATCTACCATCATTAGCCATCCGTTCTGATTCTCAACCATTATCAACAACTATTAGTACTTCACCATCCACAAACCATCATCAACCATCATACAAACCACTATCTCTTGATACTTCACCATCCATAACCATCCATGACCATCATTAAGCATCATTAACCATCATGAGTCCACCATCATGAGTCCACCATCATGAGTCCACCATCATGAGTCCACCATCATGAGTCCACCATCATGAGTCCACTCCATCCATCAACCCACCATCACCACCCATCCTCCACCTGTGCTGCTTGCGCGCCAGGCCTTTGGGGGATGGACTTCCGCGTGGCGCTGGTTTTCATCTTCACGATGGTGGTCACCGAACGGCCCCTGAGCGCCGGCGCCAAGGATTTGGTCTGGGCACCTCGGTGCGAAGCGACGCGTTTGGCCGGGCACCAGGGCGGGGCTTCCCTTGGGGTACCATGGCGGCTGGGAGGGGTGGCCTTGGGGCTGGCCTTGGGGTACCCTGGGAGCTGGTGGGAGC
>VSDK01000343.1:280655-312068 GCA_009767595.1 Symbiodinium kawagutii
CTTCCCTGGGGTGACCATGGCGGCTGTTAGCCGTGGCCTTGGGGCTGCCCTGGGGGTACCATGGGAGCTGCTGGTAGCCATAGCCTTGGGAGGTGGGTGAACTCACGACATGTTATGAGCCTTGGAACTATGGTTCTTGACTAGTTTGCATTTATAGTTGGGTCATTAGGCTTGTAAGTTTATGAGTAGTTGCTGATGTTGAGTTGAATAAACCTGTTTCATGTTCCAAACCTGTGGCAGAACCATTCAAATTAGCCTTAGTGGCACCTACCTTACTTAGTTAACCATGGTTTTGGACCACTTACTAAGTGGGATTATATCCCAGCAAGAAGCCCTTTAAACCAAGACTAGCCACAAACAACCAAGGATAAAACTGGTATGTAATAGGGATTGATTTGACACACTTGTTAGTTCTCAAGTATGATAAAGAAGGTCGAGTAATCAGCATTGAACAGTAGTTGGTTGTAAATCATCGGATATAGTGGATGGCCAGCAAGAGAAATAATTGTGGAGACGCGGACAACCAGCAAACCTGGCAGAGATAGTGTGGCCTTTGCTGATTTGACCATAAGTCAAAATCATGAGGTTGACTACAACTCCAGATTGGTAAGATCCATCATTCCCCGGTGCCATCATCGATCATTTTCAACCTTCTTTAGCCACCAATCAAGCAGTATGACCAATCAACCATCATGAAGCTTTCATGTACCACTATTCACCACCAACAACCACTATTCACCACCAATCAACCAATATGTGAGCCTTTAATCCACCGCGATTCACCACCAACCGCCATGAATTCTATGCTTTTTGACCACTATGTCGTTCACTGACTCCAGCACTGAGGAGCTCCCTCCGGGATTTGATACGAAGCATTGCATGGAGAGCAATCCCTTTAAGCTGGTCACGGCTCCCCTAAAAGAAGGACCGTACGGGAGTCCGTGGGACCAGCTCGGTAAGACGGGTAGTGCAATGTTGGAGGATGGGTTGATCATGGTGCCCTGGAAATTCGAGATAAGGTGGTGTGTTTCTGAAGCCATAGGGAAGCCCAAAAAGTGGATGGTTTATTAGTGTAAATGGTTGGGGGTACCCTACTGAAGGGGAAGCCCCCATGGTGACAGTCCCTAGCCCCTCCTGGTGACTGTCCCTACATACCTGGTAGGCGACCGTGATTGCCTGCCTTGCATCATTTGCAGTGGCCAAATCTGGCAGAATTTGGGTGGTTGTGCTCGTTTGCTACTGCGATACCCATTTATTTGTTCGTAAGACTTTTTTTTTGTTGATTTCTATGATTATCAACGTTGACCATCACTGATGGTCCTTGTTGGTACCCATAGTATTGGCTGGTTACCCCTTTGATTGGCTAGATATACCAATATGGATTGACTATCACTCGCATTTGTTGAAAATTTTAATTATCCATTGTTCACGATAATAATTACTAACCATCGCTAACCATTGTGACCATAGCTGTCGTTACTCAGTAGCTATCATTAACCATGTAGCTGTTCAGCATCACCATTACTTTTGCAATCATCACCAACTATAGGTTAATTAACTATTAATCCATCATCATTTGAACCATATTTTATTTGTCGTATCGAATTACTTTTTTAGGAGGTACCACTTCAAGTATCAAGTCATCACCATCGTATCAAGATGATATAATTAACAATCTGACTACCATCTTGATAGACCACCTATGTTCAACAGTCCATCATCCACTTGGCGAGGGTGCCCAGAGCCGTGCCGTGGTCTTTGCTGGTTGGTTCGCGCATGTTCATGCTGGTGAAGGCTGGTCGTTTAAGCATGTTTCAGAAGCTGCTTACTCATGCTGGTCACCAATGGTGGTTGACCCAGTCAAATGGTGATGGTGATTCAACATTTTGAGAATGCTGGTTGTTGACCAGTTGCTGGTCAACAATGGTGGTTTCTCAAAATGGGGGACCACCCAAATAATCCAATATTAACCATCTATATTAATAAACCAACCATTTTTTGGGGTTCCCTATGACTGGAGAAACCACCCCAAATGGATAGTAGTGGTGAATAACGGTTGATCGTGGTTTATTACTTTGCCAGTTATGGTTTATCATCATTGATTGATGATACAGGCAAATGACGCTTGACACTACTAAATGACACATAGACACAGAACCATGTTTGATGGTGGTTACTTAACAACTGTCAACACTAGTTCATGTTGATTGACAAGGGGATTTACGACGAGGCATGAGGGTAGATCAGTGATCATAGGGGTATAGTTTCTCGTTGAAGACGATCGCAGTTAACTGGCATGGCTGTGGGCAGATATCCTGTACCCCTGGTGAACATCCCACAAATGACAAAACCATAGGCTTAGTTGGGGTGTTTGTTTCTGCCTCAACTTGGGATTGATGGTAGGGACCCATCCCTATGTGACTTTGTGTAGAAGGAGTGTTTTTTTCTGCTCAAACATGGTGCTTTGTCCGGTAGAAAAGATTTGAGATACCACCATCACAATGCATAGGAGCACATCAAAACATCACAATACGGAGCCGCCTTCGCAGTGACGGCTATCATGTCCAATCGAGACATGGTCAGGTTATTTGGGGTCCACTTTTCAAAGACAGCAAAAGAATTTGTTGGCTACACATTCAGATGAACAGGTGGTTTCCACAGCTGACCGGGAGACTTAGCAATCGTTTTACTGGCTGGTGGTTTCAAATATGTTTATTTTCCCTACCATAATTGTGAACAAATGCTTGGCTGACCAATGTTTTTCATGGGGATGGTTAAAGATGGATCAACCACTAACCAGTTTTAAGCGGGGCAATTTCCCATAGATCTCCAAGCAACCTCCAACATCCTCCAAGCATTTTCTCGCCATGACTCGCGCAGGATGGAAATTCATCTACCATCACGTCCTGAAAAAGAAGTACGGCCCTGAGCTACCATCATGCGTCAAGTCTGGTCTGAAGGTTTGCACTCGAGGAACCAAGAATCTGGGAGATTCGGGAGTTGGATGACGTTTTGATCAACAAGTAGCGGAAGTTTTGTTGGGATAGAACAAAGTGCCAAAGTGGTCCCAATGGTTTCGCATTTTTTTCGCTCTCGTTGGGTAGCCGCGGTTGTGAAGGTGCGACTGTGTACCAGACAGACACTGGCCGCAACCAGCTTGCGCTGTTGATTACCCACACCTGGATGTTTGCCCCCCTGCCATGTGAGTCCCAGTGTCAACGGCGCAGCACTCTGACAGCAGCTGTTTCAAGCCGTCGTGAGCTACGGGGAGCTCACTCCAAACGTTGGTGAAACTTTGTCGCGACAAGCATTGGATGATTGTTTGGTTGAAAGAAAGCTGGTTTAACTTGATTTCAAGGTGGGCTATCCCAGCATATCCCACCTGGTTTGTCACAGCCTATGCAGCCAGTAACCACCCAAGAGAAACCAGGAAATCATTGTTGATTTGATTGATGGTTTTGAAATGTTTTGAACATGTTTCATGTTTTAATATGTGTCCCATTGTTTAGGGATGGCTTCTGACCTGCTATTTGCCATCATTTTTGTTTTCCCTGAATTTGTTTGTTAGGAATGTTTGCTAGTTGTTTGATTATATAACTATGAACTAACTGTTGATGAGACGGCTTGTATATAATCACCGACCACTTATCATTATACTATATGCCGATTATATCTGAACCACTATGATTTATATTGACCATTGTTAACCATTCTTAGCCATAGACAATTCTAATTATAGGCACCAGCTCCAGTCGTTTGCCAACCAGATCTTCCACAGATCCGTCGCCGAGGTACTTGAAACATGCAGAAGCCGAAGTCCAGAAGCACCGGCAGCCGCGATGAGCGTTGACCAGGGTGGTAACGGTGATCCAAAACGGGTTACCTTCTGGTCAACTAACATAGCAATGGAAAATTGCCATGTTTTTTAGAGAAATGCTGGGAAACCGTTGATAATTGGTGGAGTTTCCATTGCCATGTCAGTTTACCAGAGGGTAACCGTGCTTAGCAATGGTTGATCATGCTTAGTAAGGATTGACTGTGCTTTAAATGATGGTTGATGATGGTGAATGGTTGCTGATGGTGAATAGTGGTTGGTAGCGGGGAATCATGGTTGATGACGGTTGATAGTGCTTGGCAAAGTTTCATCATGCTTAGTTTTGTTACAGTTCATACTGGCTGATCATGTCATGCCTCAACACGCACTTAGTGCTTACACGAACCAACGGTCAGCAGGTTTCCTCAACCAACACAGCCATTGGTGGTTTCATCATCCAGCCACGACTATTTAGACATGCCCAGAATGCTCGGCACATCTCAGCACGAATGATGCAGCTCATTCTGAGAGGTATCAAAACCAGGAACTCAAAAGAGGGCAATTTATTGCCAACCACTATGATTTGTTGCTGGCCGGTGGTTATGACAGTTAACTACTGACCCTTACCGACCACTACAAGCTAACATCAACAATTGTTGAGCACATACTTTGCAACCATAATTCGTTGATAGTAAACAAATCGTAATCATAACCATCCATAAACTAACCATTAATTAATAAGCACCAACAGTAACCATTCTCACCAGAATCAGCCACTGATGCTCCTGTGGTGTTTCCGTGCCGCAGGGGAGGGTACTCACCACCTCGTGGTTGTGCGGATGAGCCTTGAGTCGTGATTCACTTTCGTCAAGCATGGTCAACCAGGATGGTTTAACGACTTGACTATTCTGGATAGACCTCAATTAACGTCAACTATCCACTTCATCAATGGTTCAATATGATGGTTTATTGGATAGTTGAGAACCATTTATAAAAAAATGTTAACCATTTTGGTTTAAATAGGATCTCTACGATGTGTGCTTAATCATCCACCAGCATTGATATGGTTAAATGATGATTTTTGATATATTTGTGTTTTTTACCATTGACATGGTTAGATATTTTTGGTTAGATAAGTGCTGATAGTGGTTTGTGGATATTTGTGCCTTGACTGCCATTACCACTCCGGTTCAGCCGGTCTATGAGGTTTCAGCAGGTCTATGATAACCATAGCCAACAGCTGGAACCTGGGCCCCTTGTTACACCATTCAATTTGACAAGCCCGAACAGTGATTGACCAGTGGCCAGTTACCCAAGTATGTACACTCCGGTAATTTAACATGGCAATTTCAAATCACCAGCTTTTCTAGAGAAACCCTGGGAAATGATCCATTTATGGTGGATTTTCATATCATTTGCCATGTTGAATTACCGGAGGGTACAACCTTTGTGACCCGCTTAATCCCCGGATCTTTCGTGACATTTTGGATTTCGAGTTGGACTCAACTGTTCCCAGCACCCTGTGCGTCCAGGTACTTGCAAGACAACAAGCATGAAATGTCCGACTTCGGGAGGCCATGGCAGCGGTGAGGAACCTCCCCGAATAGCTGTTGGGAGTTCAGATTATCATCACCACTTTCGGGCTAACATCATCATCATCATCATCATCATCATCATCATCATCATCATCCTCATCATCATCATCATCATCCTCATCATCATCCTCATCATCATCCTCATCATCGTCATCCTTGTTGTCATTTCCAGATGGAACTGTTCAACGCCAAAGTGGACTTCAACGGCAAAAGTCACACGGTCATTGCATCTCTTGTTGGCCGTTGCCTCAGGCTCACACAAAAGGCTTCATGTAATAGAACCTTTTTTTCCGCGGCGCTTGGCCATCTTCTTCAATCTCCGTGGTCCAAAGGTTACTTCTTTTCAAGCCAAAACTGAGGAAAGGAAAGAGTCAATCAAGAACGAGGATGAAATTGAAGAAGATGGCCAAGAAACCCAGAAAAAGAAACAAAAGGTGTCTGAAGAGATTAAGGATATTGACTCAAAGTACAACCAGGCTCATCGATACTTCAGTGAGTGGTTCTGCCGAACTTCCCATTCTTCTTAGAGTTGCGCATCAGAAATTGATGCAGCCGAGAAAGGAAGAAAAGAAATGAAAGGGAGGGCCATACAAAGACGGTCATCGCTGAAAAGGTGATCATGACCTGTCAAGATATCATATATATATATATATATCCCACCAGTAATAGTCCATATCCATTGTTTTCTCAAAAGACCAAACGATATGGTTTACTACGTGTGGGCTATCCTGTTTATTATAAACAATACAAATGAATATTGATGAATAGACAATACCTGTTTGATGGTCAACATTTTTCTCCAATATTTGATATGGTTGGTTGATTAACTACCTATTATGTTTCAGAGGGGTCGACACCACCAACAGCAGTTTGATAGGAGTAATGCCCACAATGACGGATAAGAATTCTGAATATTTAGTGAAACAGAAAGCTCGTTAGTAATGGTATCAATATTGGCATTAAGTTGCTAAAGCCAAGACGGATTCATTCATTTGGTTGGTGGTCTTAATCATTTTCGATGTGTCCCAACAATTACCTTGGGATGGTTGGTTGATTTACCATACCCCATGAAATGGTTCCTTATGAAATGGGGAACCTTTACTCCTTATAAAATGCATTTCCAGGGTCACTGCATAAAGGAGAGCTGGTTGCAGTAAGCAAAAAAAATGCACAAATTAGACCATGAATGGCATGGATTTGCTGGTACTTGCATTCTATAAAAACCGTGGTTTTCCATTTTATAGCCTTAAACGCTCTAAATATCAATTGGTTGGGTTTGTTGGTAGGTGCATTCCATAAACACATACACATGAAGAGTTGTAAAAATAGATAACAAAACTTGCGTGTTGGACCCTCGGACTGCCAGGGCAAGACGATAATAAATAATGATGATTTTAAACAAATCAAATTAAGATGTATAAACTTCTTCCTTTTCCCCTTGTCCTCCCCTCCTGTCCTCTCTTGAAGCCTCCTGGAACACCTGTCCTCCTTTCCCTAACCTTTGCCCTACGGCGTTGGATCTGGCGGAGGTCCCCGCGGCCGCAGGCGATCCACCTGTGCTGCCCGACCTCGGGGGCCCCGCCTCGTGGAGGTGCCCCACCTTTTGCCAGGCTCCTGCAGCACCTCGTCCAGGAGCCCCCTCCTGTCCTCCCCAGCTCCGTGGCCTTCTCTGACCTCCTCCCTGACGGCTTTTTTAGTTGTTATGAAGAGAAGTTGGGAACATGTTGGGGTTATGATTGGTTTTTTATGTTGGGAAGATGAGCCCTTAGGCGCAGGAAGGGCTATGTTGGTACCATGCTGGAACCTGGTACCACCAATTTATGATGGGTTTCCTTCCATTCAAGAACCATTAAATTAGGTAGCCCAATGTTGGACATCAGACATTATAAAACAGCTGGCTTTACATTTTATAGTCCGAATCATGTTGGTTTTTCATTTTATAAGTCTGAGCCTGCTGGTTTTGGACTTCATAAACTGGTACATGTTTATGAGCTGGTATGTAAAGCATTTGGGGGGCATTTCATGGGGTATGATTTACCAATATTCTTGGAATGGTTCGTGACCGCCAACGCGTGGTTGTTGTATTCTGCTGGATCAGTTTTTCTTCGAATGTGTAAAACAAAGTATTGGAATTCATGGGAGCAGAACGGTGCAGGAACAGATGTACACATTGAGAGATTAGTGCGCAACCAAAAGTATGAAATTAGGACTATCGAGAAAATACTGCGACACATGTATCTATGGTTGGTAGTTAATGGTAGTTACATCCATGTGTTGTTGTTGTTGTTGTTGTTGTTGTTGTTGTTGTTGTTGTTGTTGTTGTTCTTGTTGTTGTTGTTGTTGTTGTTGTTGTTGTTGTTGTTGTCGTTGTTGTTTGTGGTTTGCATAGGTTTGCGTTGGTTTGCATTGGTTGTATCCAACTGCTTTTGCCATGGTTGAAATGCCCATGATCGTCAGCCATTAGCCGTTGGGAGTCGGTATTGGCTCATCAAGCTGCTTTCATCAACAGTCAAGGTTTCATAGTTCAGCTCTTGATGAAACCAATCGTTTGTCAAGTGTTGAAACTGCGGTGGTTTCATCAGTCTCTAAATCTTCATCAAATCAGCGATTCATCGGCCGAGCATTGGTTGAGATGACGGGTGGGTACGGGCGGGTGGCTTCCGCTGCAGATACGTGGACTTCATCGAACCTCCACAAGCCTTACCGGAGATCATCAAGTCCCCTACGCAGAGTCGAGGCGGGTGCCTGGGAGCGATTTGAACCAGGAGTGGCCGAACCAAATGGTGGATTCTCAAGCCATGGGGACCCCCCATGAAGGTATCAAGTATATTATTCTTGTCAATGATATGTACTTGGTATAGTATCTTTATCCTGTCACTTGTCAATTTTTGTGTACTTGGATGTCATGTGTGCCTTGGGCTAGCCATTTTTTTTGCAAAACTCATCTATGTCCATGTGACGTTTACATATGCGAATTTACACACCTGCATATTGTGTTTCGCCATTGTCCTGACTACTGCGATCGTGTTCTGAAGTTTCATTACTTTCTTTGGTAAGTACTCTCTGGCAAACTAACATGGTAATGGAAAATCCACCATTTGGTTAGGAAAACCGTGGGAAATCATCCATTCATGGTGGATTTTCCATTGCCATGTTAGTTTACCAGAGAGTATGTCCAAAACCAAATCAAATATCAACCTGGCTGACTGGTGGACACTGGTGGTTCTTTCCTAGATATTGGTGAATACCACGGGTGTTACCCTCTGGTAAACATACCTGGAAGCTAAAAGTCACCATCCGTTGAATCAGCTATACGTGATGAATTTTCCACGGAACCAGGCTAGTTTACCACAGTGTGACCTCAATAGTTAACTGGTTGGTGATTTCAAACATTTTTTGTTTTCCTTAGTAATCATGAACAAATGGCTGGTTGACAATCAAATGTTTCATGCCGGGGTGGTTCAACCACCCCACAGTCAATATCAATGATGTTCCTTTTTCCAGTACAAGGTTTTCTCCTTTGCTCGCCATGTGGTGGTTTCTCAAAATCCGGATACATCCCAACCATCCCATATCAATCCATTTACAGTCACAAACCAGCTATAACTTGGGAGTACCCATTGACTTGAGAAACCACCATATGGCAGTGGGTCAAAACCCTAAGTCCCCCTGGTTCCCCCATAATTAACCATTGTTTTCCTGATGAGTTTGTTGGGTATTACCCCCCATGACATTGGCTGGTTAATATTGACCCAGCTCGCCATATATAGCTAGTAGATCTCCTATTTTTGTTGGTCATACCCTATCATTAACCAATTTAACCATCAACCAGCTAGTTACCCATTGTTGTTGGTTGGTTGGTTGGTTAATATATGACCCCAGCTCGCCATAAAGCTGATGCTCAGACGGTGCATTGGTGATGTTGGTCCGGCGGAGCTCTTCGCGAGCTCGATTTTCCGTTAAAGCAAGCGAGCCAGACCCTGCTGCCCCAAAGCTCCTGCTGATCACCAGGGGCTTTAAGCAGTTAGTGATCGGAGTTTTCCTATATGGCTATGGGTCAATATTAACCAACCAACTAATGGGGGATTTCCACCAACAATAATAGGGAAAACAATGGTTAATATAGGGGAACGAGGGGTACGGGTTTTTGACCCACAGCTACATGGTCTTGCTACTCACTATTGATCACCACTGACCATTCTTAGCCATCAGCACTATCAAGCATGGATCAAAACTGATCATTAATCTCAATCAACCCAAGGTAACTCTTATGACAACTTGAGTCAAATACAAATATGTGTTTAGATTTATATATATATATATCACGATCAACCACTCTCTTGAACATTCATCAAACATCAGTATTGATTCAGATTGTTTATAATTATCCAACTATAACTCTAGGACCACCACTATAACATACTATATACGTCTATAACTCTAGGAGAACCAATAGATCCTGTTAAACCAACCATTAACCAGCATTCACTACAACGTCCAGGACAAGCGCCCTGACGCGCCGCGTCGCGTGGGCCGGGCAGGCCTCGCCTCCACTGGAATCGTTGCCTCGGTGCAGATCAAAGGACGATGGCTGGAGGCCGATCCCGGGGGGAGCATGGACACGGGGTGATTGATTTCATGGTGGTTTAATGGTGGTTAATGGTCAATATGATAAGGATATTGTTAGTTAATAGTGATTAATAGTGATCAATAGTGGGTAATTAATGGTTGATGGTTAATGGTTGTTAATGGTTGATGGTGGCTAATCTTAGTTAATACTTAGATGGTTAGTTGATGGTTAATAATGGTGAGTTTAATAATCTAATGGTTAATAACTGTTGGTTTAATAGCTATCGTCATGATCATCATTAATGATCTAATAGTTATGGTGGGTTAATGATTAATCATATGGTTTCATGGTTGGTGAATGGTTGGTTTACTGGTGGTTCAATGCTGGTTAACAATCTAATACTCAATGCCTATTGGTTTGATAGCTATGGTCATTGTCACCATTAGTAATCTAATAGTTAATGGTTGGTTAGTGATTAATAATGTGTTTTAACGGTTGGTTAATGGTTGGTTTAATGGTGGTTTAACAGGTGATAATAACATAACAAAAACCATGGTTAGATGATAATTAATGATATGGTTTCATAGGTGATTATAGTTGTTTCTCAAGCCATAGGGGTACCCACAGATCATCCATTAATAGTCATTTATAGTAAGCCAACCACTTTGGGGGTCCCATGTTTTGAGAAACACCCACAGGTATTGATTGTTTTGTTTATTACATATACATACATGTATATCATATGCATTGGTTGATTTATTGATCTAAGATTAGTTATGGATTTATAATGTACGCATCAGTTTATTCACTATGCGTGATTCATTTATTGTGCAAAATCATTGCTTTAGTTTACTGATTCGATATCTATATATGTATATCTACATACAGAAATACATACATACATATGTATACATATATATATATATACATATATATGTATGCGTAATTATGCTTAATCATTGATTATTATTATTGTCATTATTGTTTTTATTATTGTTATTATCATTATTATTGTTATTGTTATGATTATTATTATGATCAACACTTATTATGTATATATATATATACACTGTATATATATATTTATTTATAGGAAGGCATATCCATGGATGATCTATCTATTGTCGTGTTGATTTTGCATGTGAAGATGAAACATTTTCCTGACCGAGGCATGGCAGGTACCGCTGGGGAGGCACAGATCCAGAGATCTCCAAGGGTTCTGCAGTCCACAGTTCCAATGTAGATATGGCGAGCTGGGTCAATATGGTGGTTTCTCAAAATAGGGGTACCCCAAAAATGGTTGGTTTATTAACATGAATGATTAGTAAAGGATGATTTATGGGTACCCCTATTTTGAGAAACCACCATATTAATCAACCAATAATGTTAACCAACCAGTGGTTAACTAGCTGGTTTAGCTGGTTAATAACAGGGGATAACAACCAGCAACTATAGGGAGATATCAACTATATTGCAGTGGGTCAATATGAATCGACCAATGATTTTACAGTTCCACATTGGAAATGATACTATTTAAAGTCATTTTGGCCAGCTTGTAGTACACATCCACAGTTTCAATATAGATATGACTTCGATACAGAAAAGCAACGATGTTACATAATGAATCAACTTCCTTTGGTAGTTCTTTCCTGGAAATCAAAAGTGACGGGGCAGTCCCGTTTGACAAGTGCTGAGCTTTGGCCAGTTTTGCTTGAGTTTATCCAATGGTCTGCAGCTTTGCTTTCCCAAGTGGAATTTCACGTGGTGTGGCGTTCCTTCAGTCAGGATGAAGAAGAAGGAGTGCCCCACGGACTGGAATGAACCAGATATGGCCAAGTACCTTTGCGAGCACATCTTTGTTGAGACCCAGGGTTATTGGAAGCTCCGTGGCGGTCTGGCCTAGGATGCACCCCGTTGGGGTTCACCTCTTTTGCTCCCAACGCCATCGAAGTGAGCCATCGTGCCATCAAAGGTCTTCTTGATCCTGGGTACAAGAAGCGCCCTGTGACTTCAAGCATTTCTGGGCATTTCTGGGCCCCAAGTATATACATTTGGCCCGCGCCGCAACTTGAAAGCAATGCCACGAAAAAAACCGGTTCTGTGGTTCATTCCTACAAGGTGGTCTCCCCAGCTGTTAATGTTAACCCTGGATAAAGCAAGTTCCATGGGTTTTTTCATTGGGGGGTTCCATTTTGATTATAGTTTGCGTTCACGTTTTCGCTGTAATACCATATTCACACCGATGGTGCATCCTCATAACTTAACAAACGCATTATTAGGCATTATTTAGGCATTGTTCCAGTTATTTCAATTTGTTCCCTTATTTGCCACCATTGATTGTGTTGCTATCTCCGAACCACCATCAGTAGCCATAGCGGAGTCCATTTGCCGTGGCGCCACCGTCAACATGATCGATGTTGGGGAGGCTGATGGTACATCCCTAGCTGCAGGTTCACCCTTGTGCTGGGCTGTTGGTTGCCATCCCCATGAGCAAACCACAGACCACACGCAGTGAAGCGGCTTGTAGTTATCAACATGGGCACGGTAACATCCCAACAGCGACGCAGCGATTCTGCTCATTTTTTGGGATGTCCCGCAGCCATAACTTGTACCCAACTCCAAGCTAACCATGAGTTATTGTTGGCTGGTTGGTTAAGATTAGAAGTCTATAACGCCAACATTCCCAGTAAGACGAACATTGCCCAGTCATATTGCCTATGGTTTGTTAGTCGCCAATACTACCCATCAAACCGGTGATATTTACAAATTGGTATGTGTTATCAATTATGATTGCCCTTTGGTCATCAAACAACCAATGTTTTGTCTATACCACCCATCAACAGCCAATACTACCTTTTGTCAATGTGTTATTACCCATTAATATTATCAAGACTGACTACCCGCCCAAAATAGGTATCAATATTACCAATATTGGCAATAGTTTTTGCCTTCTGCTGGATTGCCGACCCCCCATGTGATACTATCAGTTACTACCAACATTACACCAATTTGGGTGATTATCCCCATTGTATCCCTATAGTTGTGTTGGTTATCATCCCTCATTATTGATGATTTACATTGACCCAGTTCGCCATACTACCAACATTCCCAGTCCATATGACCAACATTACCAATCAATATGGGCATGAGGCAAGATAGGGTAACCAATAACGCACCGAAAAATGTTCATTTTATTGGGAAACTGTTTACTTTTGGGATGCCATTATCTTGGCACATATCCATATGGTGGTTTCCATATGGTTTCTTTTGGAACCATTTAGAGGCAACACCATTTTACCACCATAATGACCACCGTAGTAACCACCATTATCCACCTATATTGATAACCCTAGGGCTTGAGAAACCACCATGTAGCTGGTATATGTCCCCCATGACTGTTGCTTATTATGCCTTATTATTAACCATTAACCACCATTAACATGGCAACTCTGCCACTTCGCAACCGCCATGGTTCATCACTGCGTCAAGCCACGGCACGGCCAGGGCTTCATTGAGCTGGAGGTGCAGATGCCAAAGAATCAGCGCGTGACCAGCAGCGCGATAGCATTGGCGCTGTGAAGTCAGCACCAAACGATGAATGGTGAAATGGTAGGGTTAATGGCTTGTCTAGCTGGTAATTCTCAGGGAGCTAAGGAGCCAGGGGTATCCCTAAATCCCTTAAAGGGGGAGCTAAAGAGCTACAGGGAGTGGTGAAACCAGATGGTAGTTATGGTTAATGCCAACCCAGGATTGATAAACCCCTGGTTGATTAATAGGGGGGATTACCATTCTAATGGAAAACCAAGGCTTTAGGGGGTACCCCCTATGATCATCAACCAGGGGTTTAGCTTCATCCTGGGTAGCCATTAATGGCTTATGGTTGATGGTATAGTATCATTGATGGTTAATTGGTGGTTTCTCAAAATAGAGGACCCAACAAAAATGATGGTTTATTGTTCTAAATGCTTTTAAATGGATGATTTAGGGGTACCCCTGTTTTGAGAAACACTCAGTTGATGGTGTGTTTAATTGCTGGTTTGTTTCATTGATGATTGACGACGAATGGTTATGTTTGATATTGTGGCATGGTTGATGGTTGAGGACTGGCACGGTTGATGGTTTAGGGTGATGTGATTCAACTGTAGCAATGAAAGGGACCCCTATAGTTGCTTGGGTATATTATGAATTATTAGGGTATATTACTATTATTGTCATTGTTATTATGAATTGTTTCAAAATATATACCCTATAGTTGCTTGCAATGAATTCCCTTTTATTGGCCGCTATTAGCCATAGTTGACAAACATAGATAGTCAACATTCTGTTACATTGTTCATCATTATAGACTTTTATATACTATATGTAACTATTATTCATAAACAAACATGGAGTATTTGGATCATGAATCTGTGCTTTGAATCGACCTCGTGGTTGCACAGGGAGATCCTCTCCATAAGCTTCGCTGGTAGAGCTGCACGAAGGAGGTGCACAAGGAATTATGATGAACAGCCCTGAATATCTCGCTGCCAAGGGAATTCACTAGAATCAACTACATCAACTGCATCAAACATAACTAGCAAAGATTTCTGTGTGTTTCTGCTTAATCTCAGTAGATTGATTCATGCATTAATAGTCAGTTGATATTGAGCCACAATTCGCAAAGCCGCTCAATACCCCCATGAATTCCCTCATTCTGTGACTGTGAATCCACTATAGTCACCCCACTACAGCACCTATTATGACCATTCATTCATGCCAATCCACTATAGTAACTATAGTTTCAACTACTCTAATCAGCCTTAATAAAGTTGATGATTTCATTTAGTTACTGGCAACTATTAAACCAATTCTTACCACTACTACGATTATGATCTCCCTTAACCATACTATGGGTATTACAACTCACTATATAACTACTACCTAATAATCCACTATTAAACCTATTATAGCTATTATAACTATAATGATTATACTCACCACAATCATGATTATCATCATTATATTCATAATTGTAATTATATTCATAGTTATCATACCCCCTATCATAACTATGAACTAATAATCGTTAATAGTATCATTCCAACTCCACACTATGGGTATTATACTATGGGTAACCCACCATTATAATCCACTATAGATATTCACTCATAATTATTCGTAATCACCTTAAATATATACTATGGGTATTTTAACCCACTATATAACTATTAACATAATAAACCACTACTATGACTACTAACCCACTATTCAACCCACTATAACTATATCGTAACCCACTATTATAACTATCCTAACCATCATACCCGCTACAGTCTCTCCCATTCCTCTCATCCCGCCTGGATCGAACGCGTCTCGTTCTGCCGCGCCCAGGTAGAGGCGTCAGCGCCAACATTTTCGAGTTCGCCAGCGAAGTGCGTGCGGAGCTCGGGGATTTGGGGGCGCTCACGAGACAGTCGGCTGGTCGGTTCAACCACCGGGGAGGCTTATGATGTGGCTATGGGTCAATATTTACCAGCTATGTATGGCTATGGGGGAGAATAAGCAACAATAATAGGGAAAACAATTGTTGATTATGGGGAACCAGGGGTACAGGGTGAACTGACCCACTGCCATGCGGGTGTTTCAACCAAAGTGGGGGGTACCAAGTTCTGGTTGGTTTCTTACTTTAAATGAGTAATAGCGGATGATTTGGGGGTACCCGTATGTTGAGAAACAGCCATATGGTTAACTAGGGTTAAACTCCTCAGGAATCATACTCTTAACTAGGGTACAACTGAGGAACTTCAGGAACTACAGTGATCATGGTGACTAGGTAGCGAAGAATGGTTGAGGATGGCTGAGAATGGCTGAGAATGGGAATGATATAGCCTGGTGCGTTGATTCGGCAACCGCAACGGTTGTTTCACCAATCAAACAGATAGTTAGGTACAACTTTGAAGCGTTTTTGAATGATTTATAATGATTCATTACCACAGATTGTGAATCTCATCAGATTGTGGGTTGGATATCCAACCACGAAGCAACATTTGCTGCTGGAACTCCTCAGTCGTTGACCCTCCTCAGTTGTACCACTGGTTGCTTGTGATACATATAAGTTCATAGAGCCATTTAGCAAGCGAGTTATATCTATCACATAGTTGCCCTGGCTAGAACCTGAAGTAACATTAAATCAACCAATTGGAGTGCCCTTGATTTGTTGGCTATACAGCTCCGAAATTGATTGTTGTTTTTCAGCAGTATCAAGCACAACATGCTCAAGGGAAGCGATTTCTCGCCAGTCCTCGCCGTGCCTTTTGCGTGCAGGTGCCAAGATTTGGCAGGACCTTGGGAAGGTGATTCTAAGCCAGGGAATCTCAGTGGGCTGTCGTCAACCACCGAGCATTCGATGTGGAAGAGGGGATATACATCAGGCCATTCCAATACAAGGAACCAACACCCAGAAGCTAATCCCTGTTGACCCTGTAGGTGGGTGAACCCAACCTGATTAAACCATGGTGAATGTAACCAGGTACCAGCGGTGGGCATCGATCATGAGTCCTCGTTCTTATTTGTCATTGCTCATATTCCATATGATGGTTTCTCAAAGTTGAAGACCCAACAGATCATCCAGTATCAACCATTTGTAGTAAATCAACGATCCGATGTTTGGGTTCGCAATATTGAGAAACCACGATATTAATCCATATTAGGTGTCACTTAAAGCCCACCAAACCATCCAAACATTTGGTTCTGAGCCTGGCTGAAGAACACTCCTTTCAGAAGCCGGTCAGGAACATCTCGGGAAGAGAAAAGCTCGGCCCACTGCCCAAAATAACACGAACGGCCACTCATGATTGTTTGGGATGATTGGAGTTTCCTTGGCTTAACACCGAAGCTGGGGCCCTTAAGGTGGCATGTGCGGTTGCGACTTGAGAACAACTGAATCTTCCACCTTCAATTTGCTTTGCTTTTGTTGCTGTAGTTTGTTGTTTGTGCCTGGTCATTTGTAGTTTGATATGTGCTGTAGATGCTATTTGTGTTTGTTCATTCATGATTTATCCAGGGTTTGTCGTTGCCTGTTTGTTGCTTGAATTTGTTTGCTCGTTGCTGTTGAGGCCAATGCTTCCTACTGCCGCTGCTGCTGTTGCTATTGTTGTTGCTGTTAATTGGCCTCCCCGTGAAGAACCACCTTTTTTTTGCAGAGGGATACTCTGAGACTTGTTGGTGCAAAACTATGACCCGCCTGACTGACTAGGTATTTGTCAAAACTGTTCGTTACCCAACACTTATGTTTACCAACTCGGCCGTCCTATTCGCTATTGCCAATCAACATTTTGGTGATGAACACACCAATCATTCACATTTTGAAGCTCTTGTCGCTTCTCAATCCCCTATCTTGAACCCAGCGCATCATCCACAGCCAGCCATGGCCACCGTACCCAGCCACGGTCCCCAGCTCCCTCCCGTCGCTCAGGTCAGAAGAGCGAGCTGTGCGAATATCCCAAGTACAAGCAGCATCGCTGCAAGTTTCGGCTCCGGGCGAGGCGCGACCATCATGGGAGGTCTATGCAACGGTTGAATCAACGTGATGTTTTTTTGTGGTGAAATAACGGTTTCACAGCGGGAAAATCAGGGTTTATGATGGGTAAATTTATGTTGGTGTGTGATGGAAAATTATGATGTATCATGATTAAGTGTTGTGAATGATAACGGAACACAATAGTGAAAGATTGGTTGATCATGACTGATTATAGAGGCTAAAAGTGATCAACTATTGATACTGAGAATCTTGGTAACCTGTTGGGATAGGACGATTCATCACAGTGATAGTAAGGTCAGTTGATGAATATCATCATTAGCAGTGGTGACTGGGAAAAAAGGATTCCATGGAAGATAGCCTTTTCTTGTTGGATTGGACTGGCTGCACGCGCAGAAAAACACGAAGAAGAACATACGCACACAAAGCTTGAAGTCACAAGGCGCTAGTTGTAGTTCGAGGATCTGTGTTGCAGCCTTTGCAGTATCATCAAACAACATGGATGATAGTTCCTGATCTTCAAGGATTTGTTGCAACGGTCTGTACCTCGTCCACAAGAGGGCTGTGAGTCAAAAACCCTGTACCCCTGGTTCCCCATCATTAACCATTGTTTCCCACCACTATTGTTGGTGATAAATTAACCCCCATTATGAATGATTGATGATATTGACCCATAGCCACAGGGCAGCCTTTTTTGGTACAGACCCGTTGGCTGAATAGCCTGCTTTGCAGTGGACCACGCTGGCTCCATGCCTCGCGCAGCAAAAGCAGAAAGTGACGGCGCACGTGGGAACCCTCCACCTTCCCACTCGACATCCCAGCAAAGGATCAATATGGATAACTGGTGTCTAAACATTAGAGGATAATGTCTGCACATTGCAGCAGTTTTGGTTCAGACATCATTTATGCATGTTGATCCTTTGCTTTAGCCACCTTTTGCTACAGTATGATTTGATCATCATGGACGGTCATTCGAACATCATTAAACACAAACTATACCACCAAAGAGATATTTCAATTTCCAACCATCAATGAATCATTCAACCATCGCTTTGAACCATCACTTAACCGCCATTAACCGTGCAAAAAAATGATGTCGGTTAAGCAACATCAGCAGCGCTTCCACGTTGTCAGGCGAGAAGCTATGGCCTATGTGCAGCTCTCCTTCCGCACTTTTGATGTGACCTGGTAGCATTGGGCCCTGCAAACCCGGCAGCGAAGTTCAGCACGTTTATAGTTGTTCCACCATGATATTTGCAACATGATGATACATCTGTATGTGTATGAGTATTCAGAGATATTCATTCCATGGTGTACGGATATAAATGAATACATGATACATGTATATATATACATATATACATTTACATATGAATATATCTGAATAGATACATATGTTTTATGTATGATATATGTATATATTAGAGGTTCGGATTTTCAGTCTATGACGGGTGTTGGCGGTACTTGATCATCATATTTATCAATTGTAATCTAGCATGGTGAGTGATATCAAAGAAGCACAACATGTAGGGAAGCAGGAACATGATAATCTTGGTTGACAATGTGGTCCTTTCTTGGTTGACAAGTATGTTCAAAAACACTCAGTGATAATCCCCCAAACCAGGGAGTATAAATCCCCCAATCAAAAAGCGCAAACCCATTGGATTCTGTTTTCCATAATCTCAAAATTGTGGTTTCTTATGGTTTATTCTTTATTGCTAGAGATTACCAATATTGCATGAGAACTGGGGATACCGCAATTTTGAGAAACCAGCACCTGTTGGTACCCACCAACCATCCAAGTTCACATCCAATATTTTTTAGGAAACTAACCAGTATTCATCCGTTTTTTGGGGTCCCAATGGCTTGCGAAACCTCCAAATGGTGGTTTCTCAAAATAGGGGTACCCCCAAATCATCCATTATCAGTCATTTATAGTAGTAACCCAGCCATTTTTTGGGTCCCAATGGCTTGCGAAACCCCAAAAATGTGCGCCACAGAACATCTTGGACCCACGAAAGGCGCGTCTTCGATGCCGAGCCCTAGGACTTTGTGGCTCCCATTCAGATCGACACCAACGATGTGGACTTCTCCTTTCCAGTGCTTCGGACAAGCGATGGGCTGGGGGTGGTAGGGCTGGGGCGTTGGGGGTGGTAGGGCTGGGGCAGTTTGGTGTGATGGATTTCTCCAGCTGGAAGCTCAGCAGTGGTGACGTTGATGAAATGTCTGGGATAGAAATGGATAGAAGGTGGTCAAATGATGGGGTTAAAGGTTTTTAACCAATGAAGAAACAATGATAAATATGGGATGTTTTTGGGGCACCTCTATTTTGAGAAACCGCTATATGAGCTATTTTGAATCATGGGTAGTATTCGGACGATCGGAGGATTCGGACATGACATTGATCTAGGAACTGAAAAACGATAGTACAATGATCAATAACGATCATGTACTTTTGAAATTGGTGAACTTAGTGACCTAAAATAATCATAAGATGGGTATGGATCAATACAAACGGATGTGTAGGTGACTACCCCAATAGCGGCACCATTTGTGGGCTCATTGACTCAAAGCGATATGTGCGACTATCCATGTTTGATTTAATGTTTGGCTAAAGATCATTGAATTGGGATTTGGTAAGTAAGTGTGTACTAGCATTGACAAACTGTATTAAGATCAGCCAACTGATTTTATCAAGCACAGGCAAATTTGATTTTTCTTAGCTGATCAACATCTCCCCAACACCGTGAACCAACACAATGCCAAATCCAAGGGTATCAGTCAGTCCCTAAATTTTCAATGGTCATCTCTCCGATAATCACAGGAAACGATGTCCAATCAAAGGTGAACTAGTCTTGATTTACCCTCTGGTGAACTAACATGGCAACGGAAAATCCACCATTCGTTAGGAAAACCCTGGGAAATCATCCATTTATGGTGGATTTTCCAACCAGCCATGGTAGTTCACCAGAGGCTAGTCCTCTCAACTTAGACCTGATTCCCTTCCATCGTGGACTGCACCGTACATATCCCTTGCCTCCCAGTTGGCTGGGCCACGAGATGTACCCGTATCCTATTACACAGAGAATGAGAAGATATATCTATCGATACCTTTCTGTTAAGACGCAAATGATACCACATCATGTCAATTCATATCACACATAGATACGTACATGTTTCATCTACAATATGTAGACATGTGTATATCTATATCATATATACATATTATGCGTATCATATTTCATGTATATATTTATATTTAAATAAATATAAAATATATTCAAATAAATATTCTATATATAATATATATATATATATATATCCCTAGGGTTCCCAAACACACGCTCAGCAAGTGATTCCCATTGTAATCCTTTGAGGGGAGGTTTTGGAAGATAAATCTCCCAAGACAGTGCTCACAAAAAAATGGATCCAGCTCCCAGACCCTGTTTCCCACCAGCTGGGCCACAGACCTTTTTTCTGGCGTTGCTACAGCAACACGTTCTGTTTGAACAAGCCTTGGGAATGCATTCGTAACATACAATAACATTTTTTTTTACATATGAACACTTTCATACCTTTTGGTTCATCATTGCTGCAAACCATTTTTTTTTGAACTCAATCCCCAAGGCAAACATCTAATTGACTGCGTAATTCTCCCAGTGCTTCGTCTCCAAGTGGTGTTTTTGCCTCAACAGTGGCAGCTTAGCCAGCAAACGCAAGACGACGCCACAACAGTAACACCTGCACCAACATCAAACTGACTAAACTTAGTCAAAACATATAAAACATATGCTAAGATGAAAATCTAGATACCCAAGGTAGAATTTCTTGAGGCCCATGAGCTCCACTTTGCTGTTGTTCCCAGACATGCAAACCACAGCCATGCGACCAATAAAATCTTCTGGCATGTAGCCCTGAAAGAATCGATGATTGAGACCTGATCCATGCTGCGGTATGCAATATGTTTTACATAAAGATGTTTTAGTAACAAATTGCTACCAAAAAGAAAAAATGTAGGCCACGCAACGGTCAATAGTTTGCTGATAGGCCAGCTCTTGCCAAGCCTTAGTTGTGATGTAACACTACAACGGCTTGCGCTACAAGAAAACATGTGTACAATGTTGAAATTTAAACATACACTTACTCTTTTAAAATGTTTGATTTCAGACACCTTAGGCCTCTTCACCAATCACTAGTCATGATATAGTTCCTTAATTAACTAGATCCATGACATCCTGATTTCAGAAGAGAAACGTGCAGCTTTGGTCTGATGGGAAACAGCAATTCGTCAGACTCAACAGCCATCTTGGAGAGAACTGCATAGTATGAAAGACATTCATCGCACGTGTCATGCAGATCCTTCGCTTGAGCCTCTGTTAAGTATCTGGGCATCAGCTCCGTCTTGCGGTGCCATTCAGCAGCATAGAACCTACAATTGTCAGAGCAGGCATGCAAATACATACTGGCATTTTATGCTTCAGTTGTCCTGCTACTTAATATTGTTCAACCAAAGATTTGGTAATGTTGTAGTTGGAGCCTTAAACATGACACTATAGTTTTGGTTTCGCCAAGAAGCACGACCGATGCCAGCAGGGGCAGCCATTTGTCATCTACATAGCGCTTGGCGACCTCAATAGTTTCTTCCGTTAGCCATGCGGTGACGCACCGGGCCTAAGTAGGGTTTCTGCTTTTGGCCCGTCCCTTTCCCACCAAAAAAAAGTTTGAAGAAAAAAAAACGTATAGTTTTGAGCCTAGCTACGTTCCAGGCCTTTGATTGCAATTCAGGCCAGGGGTGTTGTCTCGATTTCAATCTCCAAGGCTTGAATTTAGGCATGGAGTGCCTAGGAATCGCTTGCAGGATGTGTTATGAAACCCTGGGTTTAACCACATGCCTATATATGTAAAACTGTATTTTTCACACACAGTCATCAAATCTTAAACTGAGAAAAGGTGCTGAATTTTGTTTTTCCTTGCCCAAGATTTGAAAGAATCATATGCAATAAGAAGACGATCACTTTCCTCGAGATGAGAGCCCCCAAATACATCGTCATATTCCAAAAGTTTCTTGATCACCGACCCACATATCCAGAGGTCGCTTCCCAAGTTCACAATGTGCATGCCATCCCACTTGATCATCTCTAGTTGGAATGCTGGAAGGCGAAACAATGGACCTTAGCTCACCACATGACAGGGCCCATCACCACAGCATTATTGTTATCAAAGTGGAAACAGCATGATGACACAGCATTATTGATAACGCCCCTAAAAATTGTTATCAAAGTTCTTGATTTACCCTCCAAAACTTTCCATCAAAGGATTGCAATGGGAATCACTTGCTGAGCGTGTGTTTGGGAACCCCAGGGAGAAAAAGTAAAATGTCCAAAAGGATCCTGACTAGCTGTCCAAAGGGCAATTACTCTTTGCTACTGCGGATAGGCCTAAGCATGTTTGTCAGCTTTGGACAAGCTAGTTCGGATCCCAGTCAATTATTGAATCAAAGTGTCTTCCACCGTGTTTGACACACTCTTGGAGAAAACTCTCGGTGTTGTGGCGAAACTGTGTGTCTAGCTTTGCAGGAGCACTGAAGTAGTTTGGGTGCTTGGCTCGGCAGCAATGACAAATCGCGTTGCAAAGATAGTTGCACCCCAATTGCAACCAGTCCTGATACAGCATGATACCCCATCATCAGCTTTTTATCCACATATTATCTGAAATATATTATTGTGAATATGTTGCCACTGAACCATCAAGAATGAAACATAATATAGCATTAACTTCATCACATTTAGTTTGTACTCATCAATCATGCTTTAGTAGCTCTTTTTGTTGATTATCTGATTGGATCTATGCATGCGTAGTGGAAGTTATCCAAAATTGCTGGTACAAGATCTCATCCAAGAATCCTTTTGAAACTTCCAGTCCGCACGGATCTCGGTCACAGCATAACGCAGATTGGGTTTCTCAGGGTCAAGGCTCACACCATCATTGAACAGAGAATGGAGCGAGTCCACAACCTGAGCAGCAGTGCGATGGTGGAAAGCTAAAGCCGAGTCTACGTGCCCTGGCTATATTTGGATGCGGTCGCAATCGTTTGTGGAAAATCCATATGATTTGAAATGACCTGATGTAGTTGATATATATATATATTATAGAATATTAAAACACCTATGTGCCCAGACTTTAAAAGAAACATATGTTGAAGTTGTCAAGCCACAGCATCTAGCATGGCCCGCAGTGTTTCGAACCCAGCATAGATTTCCTGTGAGGGAGACTGTGGTTCAAGAAAACAGTTAAAAAGACCTACTGTATTGCAATACATCGTATTATAAACTTTAAAAACAAAAACATCTGAAAGCTTTACAAATTGTTTGCTTTATTCGAAGTGCGAGAATCAGAACGGCAAAGGCACAGTGGATAGCAACACTCTGCACTAAAGGTTCTTGGGTCAGTGACGACCCCCATCACCAGTACCAGAATTTGCTCGCCCGTTTCCCGGAACTCGCATTCATCTCCCCACAGCCAAATGGGTATGTGCTCACCATTTGGTGAAATTCTTGCAAGAGGAGAGCCCCGCTGTGTCAGGTGATTCCAGTATTGCCGAACATCATCCATGTTGATTTCAGGCCAATCCAAGACCACATTGTGTGGCAGAACGATAGGGTGTTTCCTGCGCAATGTTGGTGAAGAAACCATGGTTTGGTATGCCAGAACATGTTGAGCGTTAGGAATAATGAGCAGATCAGTGCACACCAGCCCCAGTCAATCTTGAATTCCACAATCAAAAAAGTTTGTTTATTCTGTCAAAGTCTGGACAACAAAATGCTAGCCTGATCTTGACATGTATTGATTAGATACGGATACTTTAACCTCACGAAAAATGAAATCATTATTGTTGTTGAAATTGATTCAGCTTGTTGTCTCAATAAGTAATTTTAGTTTTCTTATATAATATATATATATATGTAATGGTAAGCTATAGTTTAATACATCCTAGATTTCTTGACCACACTGGACAGTCCTGGTTTCCACACCATTGGGACCTCTTTGTGTTTGCAAAGGCACATCTATCCAGTCGATTTCTACCTGACAGGGGTAACGAACATTATCACGTCACAGTTGCATATCAATACCCAATAATTGATGATAATTGGTTTGCGCCCAAAAAAACATATCTGAACATATATCTGGCCTGAAGCGGATCATTGCTGGCCACCTTCCTCAAGATGTCCCTTTGAACATTCGATGAATATTTGCCATTGCACCCGGCTTTCTGCAAGGATCGGCACGGGCCTCGCATTTGCACACCATGCAGCTCAAACTCCTGCAAGGCTGGGAGTTCTGGCACGCCGAACATAAGACTCCTAATAATGAGACGGATCGAAAACTGACGAAACCGCAATATAACTAGATCAACAAAAAATAATGCTTTTAAACAATAACAAAGATTCCAATACACCCTTGATCGATCGGACTGACCCTGCATAGCTGGTAAATGATGCCTCTGCAGCACGAATTGCCACCATGCACTCCTCTTTGACTTTGGCGTTCGCTGGATCATCAATGACGGAGTCACAGATTCGCAAAGCGAACAAGCGCTCCAATTCGACCCTGGCCTTCTCAATAGCAGTGACACGGCTAGTCAGCTCGGTTTTGAAACCCTGCACCAGCACTGCCGTCCTCGGATCTAGCAGTCCCAAGATTCAGAATAATTTGAATAAGGTGTTTGATGTGGCACAGTTTGGGGAGCAGATTGACCAATAGCAATCCAAATATAGATAGACATATAATACATATATGAATAGCATCTAAGATTTAAACAACATAAGATCAATAAGCATACATGTAAACAAAAAGCAAAATGTTTCTAAAATCATCGATTCGAAGGGGCAATCCCACCTTGTTCTCATCAAGTTTAGCCTGCCAACTCATAATCTCTGTAAGCTTTGAGGAACAAGACGAAATAGCCGATGATAGCTTTTTGGACATGAGTTTTGGTTTGACCGGCTTCTTAGCGGCGGCATCATCATCCCCCGGAGAACCTGAAGGAGCAGCAATACTGCCCACTCCCTCAAAGGAGACTGCCTTGGCCTTGTCGATCTGTGGCGCCAAAGCTTGCCTGGGAATTGGATTTACAGATGCAATGTTTTTGTATCCATAGGTTAGTAATTAAACAAATTCCTTAGATAATTAATTGATTTCAAGATTGATATATATATATATATGTATAATGTGTTTTCCAAACATGTGTTCTCTGACTCTGAGAAATAGAAAACAAAAACATCACCTGGTTAACTAAAATGTTTTTGACCTTTCATGTGTTTTAAGAGCGTCATTGAATGGGAAACATTGTTAACAACAATATCTATGATCAAATATGAAACATAGATTACCATACAACTTTGTTTATGCATAGGCAACTTGAAATTTGTTTTCTGAAGTTTAAACTCAAACTGATTCTTAAAATTTGCGAGCCTAGCTACATCAAGTTCTTGGTTTGACTTGGATCCAAACCACCTTCAGCTTCAAAGCCCAAACTCGCCGATTCATTCTCCTCCTCTTCAAACTCCATGGCATCCCACACGCGCAAGAGGTTCCAATCCTGGAGATGGAGAGATGAGATGGAACAAGCAGGAGCGCTATTGAGCTGGTGGTCAGGAAGGTTGTCAGGAAGGTGGTCCATAAAGCCTTATCATTGATATTGTATGCATTTGCATATGCAAATATGCTCGGAATATGATATTGACACCAGTACTAGTGGTAGCATGTGCCCAAAATGTTTGATGTACGGCACCCTGGCAATGATAATGTTTTTTTTGTTCATATTTATGTGTTATGTTAGCATCTTCAAAATGACATAAACTTCAGCAAGTATTGAAAATAGATTGACCCCAAATTGCCCCGACAATAGCGCAAGCAGGGCCCAATGAGTTAGTTTTCGTTGCAACCATGTCTCTTCTTGACCTTTGAGTGCTTGCTCCGGGTGCTCCATCCAGTAGATGCAACTGTCTCCTGGAGGTTTATTCTTCTCCTTGTCTTTCTTATCCTGTAAGATCTGCATAGCGATGGGAGCCCCAAATTTGGTTTTGACTTCATGAAGTGGCAAAAGCACATGGCGGCCTCGCTTCTTGTTGCTTGACGTCTTGGAAAGACGCACTGCCAAGCTACTTGCCATCCAGTTTTCGCCGGACTGTATGAAGTCTTCATACAAAGTCGAAAGCACGTTTTTGTCTCAGCTTGGTTGGATTGTAATGATTTCTTAAAGAAAAGCAATGTTGCAAGCTGCTTCCTTTAGGGGTGAAAGAAAACCAGCAAATATCTTGACCTGTGTCGTGCAGACACATAACAATATGCAAAGCTCAAGAAAACAAAAAAACATAAGAGGTTATGTTTTAACGAGGAACTTGATTTGCGTTTCTTCCACATCTCAAGGATAGGGGCAGGGCAACTAGGTCCTCAGGGATGAACATATGTTCCAAAAGTGTTACATCATATTGATTCAAAAGATATCTAAATATATATATATATATATATTTATATTTTATGGTATATTTATATATATATATATATGTATATTTGCTTCCGTGTAATAAGTGCACATGCTTGATATTTATATATATATATTTAGAAATCAAACACATGTACGGCCATGAATAAGTTTAAACAAAAATATAGTAGTAATATCAATCATTGATCATAAAAAAACGATATTGCATATACGTATACAAGTAACTAAGAAACAAACATGTATAAAAGAAATATGTACTTTGTTTTGTATCATATACGGATATCATATTGTCACGCACTTAGCTAGTTTGGTACACTGAGGCATCTCCAAAATAATAACATGACCCATGCCATACTTGCTTGTTAAACAACACATGATGTTTGAGCAAACACCAACCTGAGAAGCTGCGATTGAATCTCATTCTCGAATTGTGACCCAGTCTGGCTAGATGTTCTGTCTCTGTTTCTTCTCGACCCCCAGGGCCAATGAACTTGACTCCACCATCAGGGAGGAAGACGACGTCTGGATCATTACCCCACTTCTCTCGAAGTGCTTGATGAAGATCAGCCTGTGTTGATGTCAACCGGTAAAGATCAAAGCATTCAAACTTGTCCAGGCCAATATCAGCCAACTATGTGATAAGGGTATCCATTTATCGTTTATTTTCATTGGTAAATAAATAATATTGTGTATCATATTGAATTATTTTTTGCATATGTGGAACACACAAATTCATGTAGCCATTATAAATCAAAACAACTCAAACAATCATAAAATTTTATGTTGAATTAACACATAACCATATATTTAACATACACATGATTTTATTGCAGAACATTTGTAAAGTGATTTCACATTGCTCCCAATGAATCGCAATAAGGAAATGATGTTCATCCAATTCAGATCAGTAAACATATGCATATTAGAAGAAACAACTAGTTTCAGTGTCTTGCCTCCAACTGCGATGTATCCTTCCGATTCAACTCTGCAACTGCGCCCTCAGGAGCCGTTGCTGCATGATCTGAAGCTTGATCTCGAAGAGGCTCACTGCTAGGGGGTGGCTCTGTGCTCAGTTCCCCTGGAGAGGTCTCCTTCTCCTCATTTGCCTTTACAGGCCAATGAAATCCACCAACTAGTTGGCATGGTTCACATGATACTTATATTTATATATATATGAGAGAGAGAGAGATCGTCAATGAATATATATATGATAATAATAATCTATTTGAATTTACACACATATGCAAAAACCATATATATATATATATAAGTTGTATTTGCACATTTACATATTATATATCTGAATCCTATTAACAAATCACATATCAAATTAAAGGAAACCAAACCTAATGAATGTACCTCAACATCTTTTACAATAACATACATCTAGAGATAGTAGGTCATGTGTAGAATTTCCAAGACCTTCGTAGTGGATACTTTACAGAAGACTTTGTTTTCAACCATTTTACAACTAACCCCGCCTGTGGAGACACAGTAGCAGCCTCGAGCACAGCCAACAAAGCTGTCTTCTGAGGGCCATCTTCTAAGCGACGAACATGATCCAATGCTACTCTAGTAGCATCGAGTTCAGGACCAACTTCATCACTACCACTGCCCGCTGGATCACCACCCGATGAAGTTTGAGGGATTGTTGGCGCAACCACAACAGAATTCTCGAATATGGCATCCAGTTCAAGCATAAGGTCTTTGCAGACTGAGTCAGCACATGCGTCATCACCATCAGCTCTCATAAGTTTGTCGATCAAAATTTCCAATGATTTCGCCAGCAACTTGTCTACTTCCACAAGCTTTAGTTCCTGTTCTCGGACCTTTCTCAATGAGTCATCAAGTTTCTCCTTCATCCATTGATCTAGTCGTTGGACTTTTCCTGGATCAGTAGACTTCCCATGTGTAGTCATTTTTTTCAGCTGAAGGTTCTTTGCCAACTCGATTTTTTTAGAGAATTGATCATGGCTGGCACTGACTGTGTTCAAATCTTCCATCGTACTATCTTTCATTCGCATCATCTCCCAAACATCTTTGATGAGTTGTTCATGACCAGCAGGGACATGGTTTGGTGGAACCTGTGGGCCCCTGGCATCAATCCAACGTTGAAGCTTCCTCATGTAGACTTCCTTGTCTTTCTCTTTCCCAAGAGTCATGTCCTCTACATCATCAGAGAAAAGGTATTCAAGAAGAGGAACGTTACATTCATTCGCAGCCTGATATTCCGATGGAGTATTGCGTGGGCTTTCTCCACCCAAAATCGCTGTAGTCCCAGTCAATGTACGTCGAGGAACCAAACCAGGACCCGCTTCAGAACCTAGCTGGGGGAATGCGTACCATGCATCAGCATCAGGGACCAAATTAACACATTATGTTATGATGTTGTGATTGTGATCCCATTGAACTTAAGCTTGTAGCCCCTAATATATATAAACAAATTATAGAAAAAACTAGTTTCACAAAGAAAACAATTATCTCAACAACAACCTAATTAACAATACGAAAACCGAAGCCAAAACAAATACCCAAACACCTCTCTGAGTACTTGCACCGTCACTGACCGACATAGGCGAAGTTGGGCCTTTGCGAGCCACCTGAAAGCAAGCCAAGAACAAGGTGACTTGGCTTGACATGGGAACTTGAATCAAAAGCTATTTACAGAGTGATGGTTAGCAGCTAAAACAGTAAAACACACATGACAAATAGATTCTCAATAACATAATGTCATACGGTGTTTGTATTACAAATTTCTGTTTCATATATACGCATATATACATAGCCATGCATCACCAATGTTGATTAACACATAATGATTTTTATTTCAAACTCGTGTTGCTTGTGTTTAGCCCGCAACCTGTGGTGCATGTTCAGTCTTGACCTTCTTCAGATCTGGACTCTTGGCAGGGGTGTGCTTAGACTGAGAATCAAATAGTGGACGCTCAGTCTTCTTCGAAGGCGGATTACGAACTGGTGTAGCTTCAGTACTGCCACCTCATGCGGTAATCAGGTATGCTGAAGTGCGTTCAACATGCGTGGAAGCATTTGTGCACAAAAAAGACAATTAAAGAAACATTTTATAGCACATATTATCATGAGAGATCTGCATACCTCGCTCAGTGTAAGCCTTTGCTGATGACCTAGTGGGAATCAAATGATGTAGAAGTGTTAATGTGTAGTAATTGAAAAAATAAGCTAAAATCAACAACAAGGTACAATGATGATGCAAATTCAATACTAGTTTAGTATATAGTGTTCATTTAGTGATCATATAGCGGTAACAATAAGTAGAAATAAAAACACACATATATATATATATAAATAGGTTGACCACATGTTTCCCAACAAGCGTCCATCAGTGTTGGGTGCAGTGTTGGCTGCAGCACGTTGAACCCGTTTGGCCACATTGTGCATTTCCTTCCCAAAATCAAAGCGATCCAATGAGGAATGCGAGCGAACACTGGCCTGAAGAAGTGGCGAGCAAGTGCTACTTGGCAGCATGTTTACGCTATATATGATCATTAACCACATGTGGCTAGATTTAGCACGGTTATTTTTTGACTCAAACCATGCCTCTGAGCCAGCAGGTGACGCTCTAGATTTTGCTGCCGTTGGGACAGCCTTGTGACCCGACATTGGTCCTCACAGGGGTGATTGCATAGGTTTCCCAAACTGCCCCAAAACTAACGCAAAATAACGCAAAATAACGCTCTGGATCCTGTCAGCACGGTCTTTTAACGCAAATTAACGCTAAATTAACGCTAGAGGGTTCGACAGTATAGTTAACACTAAATCCTGGCGACTAACAGAACGGTGCAGCATGCAGATGCAAGACACCTTTTTGTCGCAGGTTGTCGCCGGATCGGTGACAACCCACCAGGGTTCATGCCAGGTTCATTTCAGAGCCGGCACTCTCCTCAGGGTGGGTTGTTTGAAGAACAAAAGGGAGGGCTTAGAAGGCAATTCCTCTGGGCTAGCCTACAAAACTTGAGCCAAGCACCAGTGGGAGTATTAACCTTCCATTCTAGCGAATTCCCAAGTTAACACTAAATCCTGGCGACTAACAGAACGGTGCAGCATGCAGATGCAAGACACCTTTTTGTCGCAGGTTGTCGCCGGATCGGTGACAACCCACCAGGGTTCATGCCAGGTTCATTTCAGAGCCGGCACTCTCCTCCCAAAAAGGTGCTATTGAATTAGCAACGTCAAGTTGAAAAACCTAGGATACAAAGAAAACACTAGGTACACAAAAGTAAGTGAATTACTAGGTGGAACACCCAAGCACGAGCGCTGCAACCTCTTTTCTCAGCTAACAAGTCGCGACGTGCAACCTGAGCTTCCAATGCAGCTCAATGCAAGGGTGCCCTCAGTCATCATTCCTTGAAGACGAAGTTCATGGCATCAGCATCA
>VSDK01000343.1:312614-326347 GCA_009767595.1 Symbiodinium kawagutii
GCCGCTTGGTGTCGAGCGGCACGATCGCGCGTTTTCTGGAGGAAAACAGCTTCTTGATAGCTGTACCCCTGCGCGAGATCTTCCTCGAATTTCCCCTGATGGGGGTGGCACTCAAGCGGGTCGAGTCGGAGCGACTTCAACTTGCTGCAGCACCTTTTCCAGAGCTGTGAGCGAAGCTCCTTTTTCAACTCTGGGGGAGCTCTCAGGAACGCAGTGATGTTCTCCCGCGTCCTCTTCAAGAGCTCGGCATCTTCGGCTCGTTCTTCAGGCGTCCGGTCGTCTCCCTCAATGCTGTCATCGTTGCCCCAGTCGATCTCCTCCTCGTTGAAGCCAAAGTCCGGAGCGGACGGGGCCTGTGCACCGACACCCGGAGCGGGTGGAACCACTGGGCTCGCTTTTGGGGTCAATGGCATAGCCCTCACTCCTTCTTCTCCAGTTGTTCCCTCTGTGGAGTTGGGTGTGCTTCCCTTCGGTGGACCACCAACTGAGGGATCAGAGCGCGAGGGTCCCATACCAGTAGGAGGGGATTTGAATGGAGGCATGGACACAGCCGGAGCGGCTGGACCTCTGGATCTCTCCCGCTGAGCACTTCTGCCAACACGCTCACTCACGTGTCCAGGTGGTGCTGGTGGGGAAGGCTTCGGTCCCGGCATCTTGATTGGTGTGTCTCCGGATCCCCAACTCACTTGTCCAGGTGGTGCCGGTGGGGAAGGCTTCGGTCCTGACGTCTTACTTGGTGTGTCTCCGGAGCCCCGGGCTCCTGATGCTCCTTCTGCTTCTGGTGGGCTCTTGGACTTCATCGGCAGAAGTGGTGGTGGTGCCTTCTGCGCTGACACCATTGGATCAATGGGCCTGTCCAGCCATTGCTGTGCCGTTGGGTGGACCTGGTATCCCAGTGGCTTTCCCAATTGAGCCTCCCGGAACTGGGAGGACATCGGAAAGACCGGTGTAGGTTGCCCGATCGCTGGCGGGCTGGCCTTCTTGAAGAGTGCCTGTAGCGATTGCAGCCCGGAACGTGCTGCCTCATCTTCTTGTGCTGCCATGATGGGATTATCCTCTTCCCACGGATCGTCGAAGATGTAATTGGAGTCTTCTGTCACCCATGAGTCCGACTCCTCATCGGGCTGCACATAGACGAAGCTTTCATCATCCGCTGGATCAGCGGGGATGGTCCAGCGGGCCTCTGACACGTCTGCCCATGACGCTGAAGGTGCTTCCCATTGCGCTTCCGACGGCTGTGTGAAGGAAGCTGCTGGGTCTGCCTCTGATGGCTGCACGAAGGAAGCCGCAGGGTCCCCCTCCTCAGTTGCATCAGTTCCTCCAGCTCCCATAATATGGATGTCAGCCGGAGCGGCCTCCTTCATGTCCTCAACAGTTGCACGCCGAGGTCGGAGGTCCTCAACTTGGCCTCCTCCGGAGTACTCCTGCGCTGGTCTCGCTCTCTTCAGGGCCGGACCGGCCATAGGTCGAGCAGGTGCTGGCCTGTGGTATCCTCCTGAATCTGCCGCTGCTGATCGCCCAGGATTGCTAGCACCTCCCGGAGCGGGAGCAGGGGGTGGCGCTCCTCCTCGGGGCATAGGTTCTGTCCCATCTGCTCTCTGTGGTGGAGGTGGCGCCTTCCTCTTCATCTGGGGCTCAGTCCCACCAACCTTTGATGATGCTGCTGCCGCTGGCCTCTGTGCAGGGGCTGGGCTCTGAGGAGGCGGTGGGGGCTTCTTCTTCATGGGTGTGCCTGTGTGGGCTGTCTCCCTCGGCGGATCGCCTGAAGCACCCGTTGATCCAGCCGCTTGCTTTGCAGCTCTTTCACTGAATGCTCGACCCACCGAACCGGCAGGCTTTGGAGGTGGCTTCGGCGGACCGCCAAAGTGGGCCTTGGCCTCCTCATAGGTTTGCGAACGCCTCCGGGGGAATCCATCATCAGGTTCAGCTGCTGGCTGAGGACGAGGCTGACTTCTTCTGGGGAAGCCGTCATCCGGTGCTTCCGACGGAGGTTGGGGCTGACCTCTGAAGTGTGACCGAGCTTCTTCAAACCTGGCTTTCGCTTGCGGATCGCCAGCTGGTGGAGTCCTGGACGAGCTGCTTGTTGCCCCAGCAGCAGTTGCACCCGGAGCGGGAGCAGGCGGCCACCTGGTTGATGGTCGAGCTCGTTCAGTGGGTCGTCCCCTCATTGCCTCAGTCTGTGCTTGCCTGGCTGCCCACTGCTGGTACTGCTGCGCCATGATGGGATGTACCAAGATGTCTTTGGCGGTGTTCAGGATCTTGAAGCGCTCGGTCCTCATCACCCTATCTTCTTCACTGGTGGCTTTGTCAGGGTGTGATTCCCGGCAACGCCGGCGGAACGCCGTCACCACTGCACCGGGTTGGGCTCCAGGCGGAACGCCCATGATGCTGTAGAGATTCAAGTCTGGATGTGCCTCAACAAAGATCCGGGCATCCTCAAACGCATTCGGCTCAGCTGCGAACCCTGCCATGGAGGAGAATCTCACACGTCGACTCGGGCCACTGGATTTCGCTCGAGCCTGAAGTTGAGGGGCTTCGCCTTGGGAACCAAGGGCATGAATCCTCTGGCGGTGAGCTGGGTCAACCTGGCTAGGCAGATGGATCATCTGCGTCCCCAACATCCCCTTAGAGATCCCTTGCTGGGCCGTATGATCTTCATACAGATACTTGGGTATCTCTTCTCTGTTATGGAACTTATAAGTCAACTTAGCGGGAACTTAGGGAACTTAACTTAAAGCTACTTAAGGTCAAGTTATAAGTTAACTTATAAGTTCATCCTAAGTTAGCTATCTTTTTGTATGTCACAGGGGCAATTTTCCCGTTCAGCGAGTGAATTTGTGAAAAGCAGCATTTTTTTTCAACGCAGCAGCCAAACGATGTCATTTTCCTCTCTTCGGAAGAGGACCACTCGTGCAGATTTATTCAGTTCGTTCGGCTGCAAAAGCGCTAATTTGTCAGGCAAGTGTGGAGCCCAAGCTGTGCGTAGGCCATCCGTTGCGCGTGCCGGAATGTAGACTTGTACCAGGAGGAAGTGTTGTTCATTCCAAAGCAAGCCCGCAAGAATGTGAACCGCACAGTCTTTGGTCACGATGACCCAGCCGTTCTTGAGGTATGCAACTCCACAAACGTTCAGTCCAGTTCCGACCTGGGCTGGACCAGGCAGTCCTGGAACAGACGCGCTTGTGGGTTTACCCAAGAGCTCCACATTGAGTTGGCTGGTTTGTTTCGAACGGGGCTGCAGTTCCCGCTCGACCAGCTCGAGCAAAGCCGTCGTGGCAAAGTCCGGTTGATTGGACGTGTTGCCAGCAGCTAAGGCCTTGTAACCTTTATGTTTTCTTTCCGCAGTGAAACAATCCAACATTTTGCCCACGGTGGACACTTGTTCTGTCAAATGCCATGCGTAATGACACTTTGGACGTATGTGTTCCTCACCATAGGCAATTTTGTGGCATTGCAACCAAACTCTTTGGCGGTCCAAGAGTTGATTGACTGCGGAGCTGTCAAATTTGGTTTCGTAGATGGCCAGCACGAGGCTCAGTAGCGCAGACAGGGAAGCGATCTCAGCAGCCATGGCAACGCTGTTTGCCAGCACATCTCGACAGAAGGCCTGGCAAATCGACAAGACGACAGCTGTCATGGTCGCGTCGCCTCGGAAGTCTTGCTCTTGACGCCAGAGCTTTGCAATGAACATTTTTTCCGGACGCGGTAATTTGGCTCCTGGCCCGCCTGGTGCCAGGTGCCACAGAGAAGCATACTCTGCAAGCTTTGACAGAGTGACTTCAGTCTTGCGCGTCACGCAGGTCCACCACAAGCCCAGTTCTTGAGCAATGAGGCCATTTGAGAAATAAATATGCATGGCGTCAAAATTGATGTCTGCCATCTTCAACCAGTCTTGTAGGACCGGAGACGTCAGCGGACCCGCAGACAGTTGTTCTAGGTTCCAACCTAGAAACTTTTCCTTGTCTTCTCGGGCAGCGCGCGTTCGACACCCTGTCATGAGGTCGAATGCTTCTTGGACCGTCTGATCCGTTTGTTTCCAAAATTTATCCAGGTCGGCAGACGTCACATCAAAGTGATTTGGAATTCCAGCTGACTTTCCGTGAGCTAGAACGTTCAAACACTTGATGCAAGGTTTCAAACCACTCGCGCCTTTGGCGCCAGTGGCCGCACGAATGGCTTCGTGATCTGCTAGAAAGATCACGCGTTCCACCAGGACCATGTCAGGTTCGGAATCATCCAGGCAGACTGGAAACCCGTTCTGTGTCTCCAAGCGAATATCTTCCAGTAGTTTTCGCACCAGCGCTGCCATGCCTCCAGCCATGGCAGCAATGTCACACGAGCGGACAACGCTCAGCGTGAGCCACATGTTCTCATCGAAAAGAACTGGAAATTCTAGCCACGTCACATAGGTGACGTTGGACTTACGTCCCTGAGTCGGACTCAGGACGTTGCCCCCTGTGACCTCATCACAATAGAAGACCAAAGTCAACTTATTGTGATTTCGTTTCAGAGCTTCGGCCAAATGTCTGCGATAGCTGACACAAGCGTTTGCTTTCGCTTGCACCAGCATCGGTAGACTCATGCCGGCAACTGGGACAGTGCCAGAACCATCTCCGCGTGGGAGATTTCCGAGTTTCAAGCAAGGATGTGCCGCCGTGTAGGCATTCCGGCGACGCTGGCACACACGTGTCCCTGTGTCGTCTTCTTCGAGAAGAGACACGATGCGTCGACAATGCTCCGGTGCCAAGAAGGGCAACGTTCTCAATTTGGCAAAGCGGTCGGCTGCAGAAGGAACATGCACGGTTTTTTGTCTTTTGTTGACAGTCATGCAACAGCAAAGGAATTATGAATTTGAACCGAAAGGGCTAGAGCGAAAAAACCGTGAGTAACGTGCAACGCTTTCAACCCTGAGCGGCTTGAGTTTCAACCCTTCTTTTTGCGTTCCTAAGGATTAGATCAGTTTTGTGAAAAGTCTTCAACAGGGTCAGCTTTGGCCATGTTCTCCTCAGAATCTTTCAGAGTATCAACGTCCACTTGGGATGTTGACGCTTCCACTGTGGCCG
Source organism: Symbiodinium kawagutii (assembly GCA_009767595.1). Taxonomy (NCBI): domain Eukaryota; class Dinophyceae; order Suessiales; family Symbiodiniaceae; genus Symbiodinium; species Symbiodinium kawagutii. The sequence continues at coordinate 317,678 of VSDK01000343.1, forward strand.
TGTCTTGCACGGTTGCAGGGATGCTCACGTCGACAATCACGCAATCGTCTGCACTAAGTGTCTCATGGGCGCGAGAAGCCGTCAGTGCAGTGCGGATATTGTGAAAGCGACCAAGGTCAAGCCGGTTGACATACAACCGAACATACTCTTCAGTGACGGGGTGAGCAAAGAGCGCCCGCATCGATACCTCGTAGCCAGCGCCTATGTAGAAGCAAACCAGGTGGAACAAACGGAACTATACTAAGCTCAGAGCCAAAGACAGACCTGCGTGACTTGTTGTACGTCCTCTATAGCACTATACCCGTAGACTCTTCCCCTTTTTTCCCCAAGAGCGCTTGCGCGATCCCCACCTCTTGGAATCTGACCGTTTCTACGGAAACTTACAAGTCAGTGGTGCTTCGAAGTCTTTGTTCGGCTGACCTTCAGGTGGAAGCCTTTTTCATCGTGTGGCGAACACGAACGGTCGGAGCTTTGCCGTTTTCGTGCTTCTCCGTCTCAGCTCCCACCTGCTGGTCTTCTGCCTTGCGTTTCTTTTCGGGCTTGGGCTTCGGAGCTGGCAACAGAGTGCGCAGGACCTTCTGAACCTCTTGGGTCGTTTTATGCAGCGTCTTACACTCCTTCTGGTCAAAGGGTAACACGGCCAAAGCCACTTCCCCGCTTTGCGCCTGAGGAGTTTCCCATTGCTGCAAGGCGACCTTGGCAGCGCCCGTCCAAGCACCGAGCTTCTCTGCCGTGTCGCTGTAGGTCTGAGCAACACCTTCCGGCAACTCGTCAGGCACACGAGCGCGGAGCTTCTGTAGCGACAGGCCATCAGTGGTCAACTGACCAACGCACTTGGCAGCCAGCACTTGCGTCTTCTGGTTGCGCGTCAAAGTTTTTTTGAGCGCAGCTGCCTCTGCCTTGGCAGCAGCCTTCTCCGTTTTTTCAGCGCTCTTGCCACTCTGGCTTGCAGCCGCCTTTGGAAGGTCCAAGTCCTGAGTCTCCTCGCTCTTCTTGCCTTTCTGTTGCGTGGCTTCTCTCTCCTGTTGCAAGACGCGTTCCTGCACCTTTTCAAAAACCTCCTTCCAGGTTTGGCTTTTGATGGGCACTTGGTACGTGGTACACCCGTAGGTGTTGCTCCACTCACTTGGACAAGCCTTGACAACTTCCTCTTCCCAGCCTTGCTTGACGTAAACACTCAGCGGCAAGTACTGCGTGTTGACTTGGTTTTCGTTGGCAGAGCAATGACGCGTGGTCAACGTGGTGATCAAACACGCTTTCACTGTCTGCCAATTCAGTTTGTTGTCTTTCTTCTTTTCTTCTTGCAGCTTACGGTAGAAGCTCTGCTGCTCCTCCGGAGACAGCTGCAGAAGCTCTTGCTTGCTCCCAAGCCCGCGGCGAAGCATGCGGTCAGCCGAAGCACACGCAGTGCAGTCGAACTTTCGACCGTGCAAGCGCCCATCGGACTCAGGATACTCCAAGCCACACTTGTCGCAAGGGAGAGTCTTGACAGGAGCAGCAGCAGATTCAGCGGCCATGGCTTCTACAGGACAGCGAGAGAACCTAAGAAACTTTTCAACAAGACTTTGAGACAGCTACGGCGGACACACAAGTTATGGTTTTCATCCGTTCTCCTACCAACTTCCGCGGACAAGCCGTTTTGATGATTTTGTCCGCGGACATGAGGCCACCTAGGTTTTTAGAGGGGTTCCCAAAAGTAGGCTTATTGTTTGTTATCTCCGCGGACACGCGGACAACCCTGCTCCCCGCGGACACGTTTTCAGCCGCGGACAACCGCGGACAACCGCGGACAGTTCGCGGACAACGCAACTACTGCTGCTCAGCACGGCTTTTGCCAGCCTCCGGCAAAGTGGAGTGGCTCTCACGTGAGCAGACTTCAGCAGCCAGGTGAACCCAAGTTGCTACCGGCAGAGGCAGTTGTGGCACCAGAAACCTCAGAAAGGTCGCGCCTCGCTGAAGCAGGAGCTGAGCTTCTTCTGCCTGGTCCACAAGGTTCTGCCACGCTTCAGGGTCTTGCTCCGTGACGTCTTTGACCACTTTGTAGACAGTCACGTCAGGATGGACCACGATTGGCAACAGCTGCCAGTCGTTGGACCAAGACAGGTTCAAGGCCATTCCCGCCCTCGTCAAAGATTGTCGCTCAGCCATGGACAAGTTAGGAGAATGGCTGGAAGCTGCAATGGCATCCAGTGCCTCCTCGCGATCTCGAGCGCGAAGGCTGCGAGATGCAGCGTTGATGGCTCTGAAGCTCTCATCCCGTAGATGAAAGCCAGCGTCAGAAGCTGCGGGAACCCTCATGACTACGGACTTGAAACTAACTATACTGTGAGCCGAGAACAGTTGTGCGGAGAAAACCCGTCAGACTACCTAGACTACCCGGTCCTATCTACCCAACCCTGGCACCCAAGGAAACGCAGTTTTTTTTTCTTCGCGAAGGTTGTGTCGCGGTGCTGTTCGTGAGCCGTGTCGTGATGCTGGTGATCACGAGAGCAGAGTTATCAACGGATGTTGATGATGATCTGCCTCACAGGAGCACTTGGCTCTTCTCCGGCAGCACTGCCCGGTTGCGGCGTTCCTCCTGGAGGTGGCGTTCCTCCTGGAGGTGGCGCACCTCCCGGAGGTGGTGCGTCTCCCGGAGCTGGCGCTGCAGAGACGGGCAGAGCTGCACGCGCAGGGACGGCCGGCGTTGACGGCTTTGCTGCAGAAGCACGGCCCACGTTCTGCTTCCTTCCACTCGCAGCGGAGGTCTGCCGAGACGGTGTCGGGGACTCCTCTTCAACGACCACTTCTTCCACGTCGTCCTCCTTGGCCTTGGCGCCACCAGCAGTGTACGCGCTCCTCTTCAACCACCACTTCTTCCACGTCGTCCTCCTTGGCCTTGGCGCCACCAGCAGTGTACGCGTGAGGAGCACGAGTTCCGTAGAACAGCCTCTGTTGGCGGAGTGCCGCAGCTTTGGCCTTAGCCGCTTCCCAGGCGCCCGTCTCATTTTTCTTTTTGCCCATGTCGTTGAAGTGCTGCCAGGTCAGACACAAGAGGTTGAGCCACTGGTGCTGGGATATTCCACTTTGGGCCTTGGTAATTGACTGCCAGCAGTGCGGGCAGGCAATCTTGCCCGGCTCCGTGCACGGAGGCGGGTCCTCTGGCTCGGCCGCAGAGTGCACAGAGGATGCAGGTGCCGTAGCAACTGCAGGTGGTCGCGTAGACCTGTGGCGCCTGTGTCTGCGTCGCGTACCGTGGTCTGCGTCACTTCTTCGGCGACGGTCTTTGTTCCGAGACCGCGACCGTCTCTCCTTCTTCTTCTTCTTTTCTGTGCGTCCACGCGTAGGACTTGCCTTGTGCCGCGGCGCTGCGTCCCTTTTCTTGTCCTCGTCCCTTTTGACCTTCACCCTTGGTGAGGTCGAGCTGCTTTCCTCTTCGCTCCCAGACTCTTCTTCAGCAGCGGTTGGGGAGAACGGCGACTTCTTTCTGTCAGAAGCGTCCGGAGGTGGCATCGCCTGACAGAGCAACACGAAGTGACGACACGTGTTTATAATTGTGAGAACACTGGACATCTAATTAACAGAAGTTAGAGTTGTCAACCACACAGCTATAGTCCCTTTAGCTAACCATCGATATTAAACAAATATAACTTCCTCATGTCAAATATATAAAAAAACAACAGAATGTGTTCTATATAGGTGTGTCCGCGTAGGACGTCCTCTATCCGCTTAGGATATCTTCGCGTCGAAACAATTTTCACGTAGAAAACATGTCCGACAGCAGTCCACGTGGGACATAGCATTCACATCTTCGCTTAGAAGATGATCCCCTCTATTGTCCACGTAGGACTCAGAGATCTCCACGTAGGAAATCTCTGCGGTCCATCTTCACGTAGAAAATGAACCGAACTTCCACGTGGGAAGATCTTCCTCGTAGGAAGCGGCCGCCACTCCCCTCGTAGGGAAGTTCAATCATGTCCGCGTAGGACATATAGGATGTCCAGGCGAAGACCCTCTTTGCAAACAATCACATTCCACGTAGGAAATCGTGATCAGGAAACGATTTTTTAAGCTAATATATCCCCTATATGTCCAGTATATATTTATAGTCATCACCTTTAGTCAACCGAACGCACACAACGTAGCCCAGTCCCAGCCTGAGCAGCTCGGAAAGAGTCTACCACCGCGAACGACCCTTTGCTTGAACCGCTGCGGAAGACAACAGAGTGACCTACTTGTCCTAGTTTTACTTTACCTGAGTGACCCCTCCCGTACACACAGTGCGAACCCATCCCCATTTTCACTCCCTGGTTTCTCTTCGAAGCAGCGCGGTGCATGTTTCAAGTCTCAGCAACAAGCTATACACTATGGTCTCCACTACTAGAAGCTATACCCTCGCCCACGCCAGCAGCTCAGCGTGCAGCCTGGCCTCCAGCGACATTTGCTGCAACCAGCAGCAAACTTCTTGCGGTGAGCGCTAGGGATGACGCTCAGCAAGCGCTCACGCTCGTCCGGCGGCTTCCTCTTTGCGTTCTTGCCAGCAGGACGCTTCAGGGCCGTCTTCGTTGCCTTAGCAACGCCTTTGAGGTTTGCCCCGGGCCGCTTGCACACTGCCTTAGCAGTGGCCTTCTTCTTAGGAGCAGTCTCCTTCTTCTCCGCCTTATCTTGGCACGCATCCTGCAAAGCCTCCAGAGACGCTGCTGCAGTCGCAGGGAGACTGATCTCTGGTGTCAACGGCTTTTCACGCGGAACATCTTCCAAGGCCAACAAGGGCGGGTTCGCTGCGCCAGACACACGTGGTGTCGCGTCGGTCAAAGCCAGTGGAGTCTTTGGCTTCAAAATCTTCAGTCCAATATCAGGGGCCGAGTTGTTGTTCAGGTCCAAAAGGCCCCGGGTAAACGAGCCAAGCTGGTGCAAATCCAGACCGGAAGAAGACTGACTTGGCAAAGCTGGTGCTGCGGCGAAAGAATGCGTGCTCCTCATAGGCCACGCAAGTCCATTGGCCAACACAGCCGCTGCCAAGTCAGTTTCAATGGGCGGCGCTTCGTCAGAAAACGCTTGCTGCAAAAAATGCGCTGGAACCTGTTCCAGAGCAAAAGGCAACTGCAACAGGTGCTCTGGTGGCTCCAGCGCTTGCGCCAGAATTTTCTTCACCAAGGCCCGACTCTGCTTAGTGATTTCGTACTTTTCAACCATTTGCATGGTGCCGCCCACGTCAAAGGCCAAAGCAAACAAAACCCCCATTGTCGGTTCACTTGGATTCTTCAGGCCTAGTTTACCAGCCTGCTTACACACAAGCTCCAAAGCAACTCTTCCTGGCTTCAGTCGGATTTGGTCCCAGATGTACTGGGTCAAGTAGTGCACCAGCAATGTGTAGTCCTGCAAACCTTTTCGTTCTTTGGAGTTTTCCAAAACGATGTTCTTATTCGCAAGACCTGCCCGTAGTCTGGTGGAGTGCTCGCCCCACAAACCATCGTCCAAGCTTTCTAGAATGCCTCCAGCATCTTCTGTAGACAACTCCTGCACCTTTTCCAAGCAACGCAGCAGGTCAGCGCACTGTCTGCGCTGCACATCCGCAAACGAAGGCAAGTTTACAAGCCCTCGTAAGAGTTTCTGCGCTGCCACCAACTGCTTATGAAAAGCAGCCATGGTCTCACACACGCCGGTTTCCTTGAACCAAAACTCTTCAAAACAAAAAACTATTCATTGGAAAACAACTTCTACAAAAATATGTTTTTTTTTCAAAGATTTTTCCTTATCAAAAAAAACTCACTTTTGAAACACAGTTGTAAGTAGGCTAAGTTCTTTCTAAGCTTTTGTAAGTTGTTGTATATGTTGATCAACTAACCTACCCAAGTTCCCGCTAAGTTACTTAGCCGAAAACATTACTTAAGTTGCAGTTAACATACTTATCGAACTTATAACTAGGGTTATAGGTTAGTTCTGGCAGTTATAACTTAGGTTATAACTTCCTAAGTTCTAGGAGATACCCAAGTAAGCGTGAACCGCGTCGGATGTCCAGCCACCGTACCTCTTGAGGCGTTCGAGATCCCCTGTTGACGCAAAGAACGCAGTTGCCCCCCCTTTCCTAAGACTATGAGAGCCAGCTAGCTCGCCAGGGAACCCGGCGGCCAATGCCGCGATACGGATGTAATGTGTTATACCATCACGATCCAATCCGACCCCATCTTCAAATCTGAACAAGGGCGCCTCGCTTTGTAGTCCCCGCCACCGGTGCGGCAGCAAGGCTTGCAGCGCAGCAAGAGCCTCAACAGGACACAAATCCCCACCGGAGCGGTGGTGAGACCTTGCTTGACCCCTGCCATACTGATCGGTCTTGGAAGACTTCACCTGGATAACAACCTCATCAGCTTGACTTCCTTTGCATGGGGTCCCCTTACAGAAAAACGCAACATCAGCCGGCCTAAGAACACGTTGCAGTGGATCACTGCCATCAGCCAGGGGGAGAAACTCACTTGCCCTCAACATGAAGAACCACCCGGTAAGCAGAGCCCCTTTGATGATCTTCTGGTCAACAACACTGAGTCCACTCCCCTTGAGGTGCCGGATCAACCATCGCAGCATGTCAGGTGTGACCGGGAGCTTGCGCAGAGGGGAACCCTCCAAGCGCTGGCGCCCTGCCACTGTGAGTCGCTGTTCGTCCTCAGCCCGGGCGGAGCGCCCTTCGCCATCCAAGAAAAGGGGTAACTTCGTGCCACAATTAAAGAGGGCCCACTGCTTCCATCCAGAGTCATACACACGCCTGGTCGAGTCGGCCAGCTTCGCCATGACTGCCTCAAGTGCAAGATGATCAAGGGTGTTGTTACCTCCCTGGATGACCTGCTGTACCCTCTGATGCTTGTTGGTGGCATTGGAAGGGGTTACAAGGCTTTCTTGGGCTTCTCTCAACACCTTCTTCCTGATGCTGCTCTTCGGGCCTCCCGCAACGTCCATGGCATGGGTTGGAGCAACCCCTGGGGTCCTAGACTTGCTAGACGTGAGGTATAGCTCTTCTGAGGGTTTGTTAGGGTTTCTTCCCCAAGCCTTCAACCAGATCTCTAACTGTTGATGCGCCTCCACCTCGTCTTGATCCAACACTCCCGCCACAGCTGCCAGGGTCTGATGAATCGCCTGGAGCAGGCTCTGAGCACAGTGCCAACCACACTCCCTCACTGCTGCTTTCAGCATCAGTTTTCGTTGGGCTGCATTGGCGGCCTCCCAATCAGAGCGATCTCCCCCCTGCATCTCCCAGAGCTCTTCCAGCAGCAGCGGGCGAACACGCCCTGTACCGTCTTCAAGAAGGGTGTTGCCCGGACCTTTGACCGGATCACCTTTCATCCTGGGGCCACAAGCGACTCCCTTGGTTTGATGTACCAGGAGTTTCTGACCGCTGCGCTTGTCAATCAGATGCCCACATGGCTTCGGTAGCCAAGGGTCTCCAGTAGTGACAATGTTGGGTTCACGAACAAACAGATACTCAGGGCCTTGGAGCAAGGCTTCTGATCCTTCAAAACTCCTAAGGGGGAGCATCCAGCAACCGTTGACCTCCTTGACCCTCCACGAAGCAATTGGGAGGCTTGTTGAAGGTTCGGTGGTGAGGTACCAGACCTGTCTCCTCCGTGCAAAGAAACTACCGCAATGGGAAGAATTGAACCGGACATGCTGACGGTGCGGGAACCTGTTTTGCAAGCTTCGGACAAAGTCGAGCCCTTCTTGGCTCAAGGTGGTTGGTCCTTCTACCAGTAAGCCCTTGCACTGTGGGGCCACCTCTACCTGCTGGAGCCATTCTCTTAGATCCTCGGACCGAGGCTCCTGGTCAAGACAAATCGCCAAAAGGGTGGCGTCGTGGACTGATGCCAGTTGACCTCCCCCAAGTTCCCACGCCTTTTCAAAACTGAACAGACGGACATCCCTGCGCCCAAGCTGTGCCAACTTTCCTTCAAACTTGGTGGTGCTGGTCCGTGGGGCAAAACTGATGGGTCCCTGTTTATCCGCAAGCTGGACAGCGAGCTTCGCTGTGTCTCCAACTTCCCCCGGCAACTTCAGGACCGGGCGGACCGCCCCTCTCAATGTGTTCTCCCAATCCTGCGCCAGGTCCAAGCGGTGCCACCCACGTTGAGCCATCTCGGTGTGGACTTTCTCTTCGTCCTCACGAGTAAGCCAATCGTTGAGGCTGTTATGGTAGGTGCGAACAAACACCCCATCCACAGTGAAGCCATGTTCTGCTTCCAGCCGCTGGAGCAGCAGCAGTAGGGTCCGAATGTATTTGTTACGGGATCTCCTGGTGCGCAACCAGCCCTGCACGTTGGCGTTGTCGGTCACATACAGGATCATCTGGGTGGCCCACTGTGATCTCTGACGGTTTGCCATGACGACCAGCGTCAGGAGTTCCATCACCGCGATGATGTCAAGGTTCTCCCCGGGCCCTGCCACCGCGGCGAGGGCATCAAGGTATGGCCTGCCTGGGGCTACATGGTATTCCTTGGATTTCCAATCTGCCGCACCGAGCCTTGCTGGGACCCCGGGCAAGGCTAACCGCTCCCGGATCGGAAGCAACTTCCCGAAGGCAGCCCTGAAGCTTGCTCCCCATGGTTTCTCCATTTGCAGCCTCACCCAGTCAAGGGCGTCCCAAAACTCTTCCCACGCTGCGAGGACTTCCTCGGGGGATCCCCTGGGAGTCACATATTCATG
>VSDK01000343.1:329161-355922 GCA_009767595.1 Symbiodinium kawagutii
CGGGAGCCAAAGACAAAGCCGATCCCAACATGCAGTGGCAGGCATTGCCTCTCTTCCACCTCTGCCCCTTCTGGGACAGGGACTCCGGACATGCTCGCCAAGATTTTATCCTGGAAATCCTTGTATGGGACGGGTCCAAACTCCTCCAGCTCCCCTGTGAGGAGCAGCTCCCCTACTCCGATTCCTTCAGCCCACTTGGGTGGAGTGAACTCTGCATCGGAACGATGCCCAGCTTTTGGTGTGGGGTTCATAACGGTCAGGAACTGACACGCTTCCTCTGCCAAGGCAGGGTGGCCATCTTCAGCAGCTTCTTCCAAGCACCGAGCAAGTGGGAGGTCTTCAGAACGATCTTGAGCGTCTAGCATCCTGGCGATGACATGGGACTTCAAGTAGTCGGTTGCCTCGCTAAGAGGTGCTAGGGTGCCTGATGCTTCGAGCTCCTTCCACCTCTTCACCCGATCAAGCTCTTCGGGTGACTGCTCTTCCCGGCTTGGAGGTGCTTCCTCTTCGTTTTCTCCACCTGGTACATCCAACCAGGAGCTGTCTGGCCCTTTGACCGCTTCCTGAAGATCTTCTTCCAAGCTGGTCAGGGGACCCGCATAGTCCTCCGGAACGTCCCAGGAAGCTCTTCCAGCACGCTCGTCCTCGTCCAAGCTCTTCCCAGCTTTGGACTTCGCTTTCGGTTTGGGTTTTGCGCGAGGCTTTGGTGGCTGCTTCTTCTCGTCAAGTTCAGCTTGAGCTTGTTGCCGGAGTTGCGCAATCCTCCCGTCGACTTCCTTGGGGTCTACCTTGGGACCGCCTTTGAGGCCTCCACGCCGGATCACCTGCATAGCAACTGTATAATCAAGCTTTGCGAGACCTGGGAGAGCTTCATGTGCATGAGGGCATTTGCTGCCTTTTGAACACCCCATGTGTGTCGCAGCGTCCCAACAAATGGGCTTTCCGGTCTTCGGATCTTTGGGAGCATGCTCCACGGATCGTGAAGCTTCAGTCTGCTGCAGTCTCTTTCCAGCTGGATACGCTGACTTGCTCGGGGGCTCTCGATCTTTGAGATTAAGCTTTGGAGCCTTCCCAGCTCGACCTTCCGGGTTTTCAGTGGGATCTACTTCTTCCGCTGGACCAGCGGTCTTCTTGTTTTTCAAATTTTGATCATGAAGCTGTTTGTGCAGGAGGCGCGACATCTGCCTCTCTTGACGTGGCACCACCACCTTTTGGTAGTACCCCTCCGGATCGGCGAGGTCCCAGACTCTAGGGAACTGGAAGTTGGATTGGCCATTTGCCCCTGGAGCAAGGGCCAGGATCTTCAAGTCCTCGAGTCGGGGGTTCTCTGTACCTAGAAGGGCGCAAAGCTTGCGGCGGCTCTCCCGGACCTCCTCGCACCAGACGGCGTTGAGCTCTTCGAACAGCTCGACACAGTAGTTGGCCGGGAACGCGTGCTCGTCCTCCTCGTGAGCCTCTTTGATGGCCTGCAAGCATTCCATCCGCTCGGTGATGTGCTCTGTTCCGTAACACGAGCCGAAAACTCGGATCGAGTTTTCTGCGTACCTCAGCCATGTGTTGAACACGCCAGGTGTCTTGCTCCGAGGCTCAGCCTTGTGATCAGCATGAGGTACCCAATTATCTATCTGCTCGGATCGAGCGGTCACACAGTCACTTGCATGGATGGTGTACCCTTCAGGCCCACCCCACCACAAACCTGCGATACCCAGCAGAAGTCGGTTCGTCATGAGGACTGGCCATCTGATTGTGTGAAGCATATGACGGGCATGCTGCGCGATCCTCTTGCCGGCATGGAAAAGTTCCTTGCCGTACACCCCATCTGCGATCTCCACTGACAATGTCCCGCACCCTCGTGCTAGAAACACATCCATCTTTTCAGCTTCCTTGATGGAGCTGAGGATCCCCTTGACTAACGTTTTATCCTCATCTTGGGACTTGCGCAAGCCGTCGATGGCATGTATGATCCGATCAGCATTCTGAAGCTGGGATGCACTTCCCATAGCTTCCCCATAGGAAGCTCCAATCCGTTGAACGGGATGTAACATCGACCTGGGCTTTACCCCTGAGTTGCTCTTCGGAAACAAATTCAACTTGGTGGATGTCGTGTTTCCCATGTCCCTCTGGAGCAGAGGATTCGAGGACCTCTGAAACATTGGGGCTATGAGTGCATGGGAGCCATCCGACACCGATGGATCACCAGTGGGTTTCTCGAGCCCTGGAGGACTCCTGACTCCTTCTGCTTCACTTGGCGGGGGAGGAGTCGCTTCTTGATTTGCTTCATGCTTCATGGGTTTCCCTCGGGACAAGAGCTTTGGGTCAACATCAAAAGCTGCTGCTATCGTCTGGACGGTTTCCTCATCGAGCTCGGATGCGTCGTACTGAGCCAGGGCTTCCTGGGCTCCCACCAATGCGAGTTGCACTTCACTGGAGGTGCTAGGGGGATAGCTGGGAAATAGGACTTCTTCCGAATTGTCTTGTGAGTTGTTGGGACGTGGTGGTGTCATGAACTCATCAATCCCCGCAGAAGGCTCTTCGTACGTTAAATGGGCGGTCGAATGCGGTAATATCTCCTTTATCAATCCCCTCAGAAGGCTCTTCGTACGTTAAATGGGCGGTCGAATGTGGTAGTATCTCCTTTAGGAGGAGTTTCCCTGACTTCCCGAGGAACTCGGGGCCAACTTCCCCATCAGTGTACTTGCCGTGCCATGAGAGTAGAGACTGTTTCTGTCCATCAGTGATTCGCCCTACTAAGACTGAGACTCCCTTCGCAGCTTGCTCGTCATGAGTTGCCTTGAAGAAGTTCTGAACCCATTCCCTACTGATGCGGTTCGCATCACTGGAGAGAGGCTGGGGTTGCAAGTCGGCAGTACTGGTGATGCCAGAGAGGCCGAGGTCAGGGATCGTAAAACGAATCTTTTCCTGAGCTCTGCCTTGACCATCAAAACCGGTGATCTGTCCAAATAACGTCATCCACCTTGGTTGATGGTGGGGCACCTGAGCACACTGGGGCTTAAGCAAAACCACACAAGGGCCCTCCATCAAGCTACCTTCAAGTCGGTGCTGATCGGCAACCTTAGGTTCAGCCGACGCTGATCGAACGCGAGCAGCTGTGGTCCTTTTGGGTGTTCTGGGAGACGGCGGAACGCAGTCCTTCTTCTCTCCTTCCATCCCTGATGCTGGGGTGGATGGATCATCCGGCCAACTGACTCTTCGTGCTGGCCTTGCTGAACTGCCTATCTCCATCAAATGCTGCCTGCAAAGGGGAACCCCTTGCTTGGATCCCGCCACTGGTTCGTGGCAAGATAAGACGCTACATTTCCTTCCTGCACAAGCAGCAGTGTAGAGTTGACGATGATGGTCGCACAGTCGTACGGAAGATCTCCCTTTCACATCCGACATTGACCGATCTGACTCCAGCAGCCTCACGTTGTCTCCAGAAGCCTGATCAATGCAGGGGTCGGAGGCCAATGCTCTCGGTTTCCCTCCATGCTCAAGACCCACCAAAACTGCTTCGCAGGGGTCTTCCAGCATTTCAATCTCGGATTCAGATTCGGGATCCAGAGGTCTTGTGGTAGCTCCTTCTTGGATCACCCGGATCGGGCTCTTTCTCTTCTGGCAACGGTACAGCAAAGAAAGTCCACTAGCGTGATAGAGCAGCCATTTTACCCAAGCCAGAAATCGACGAACCCACCGTCCCAAAAGAACAGCGAGTCTTCGAGTACTCCATCCAGCATAGGCACCTAGATCATCATCACCACCACGTCATTTGGTTTTCGCTCGGAACCTCGCCCTTTGACTTGCCTCTGATAGAACTCGGATTCGATGCCTTCTTGCGTCAGCGGGCCTCTGAAGCGGAGCGCTTCATACTTCCCACCAACCTGCAATTCGGGAAGGAACTCCCCGACCTCACGTGCCACTGCCCTAGTTTGACGACAGCAACAAGTGAAAAAGGACCGGACCGGTCTACAGATGGTTGCCAAAATGTATAGGCACAGGAGTAAAAGGAAGGCAGTGGTAGCGATCAACACACTCCAGCCCACCCACGGCCAAAAATCTCCACATGCGATCACTCCTAGTTTGTCAAGCAGATAGAGCATCCATCCTCCTGAGGAACTCAGTTGGCCTGGGTCAAGAGGTGTGCTAAACCAGCGATGTCCAAACCAAGATTTGAGATCAAAGTGAAGAACAGAATAACCCCATATGTGGGCATACCCTTCTCTCAAGTCGTCTTCGGGGGCATCGGCCTTGCCACCGAACGCTGTTGGTTCGCTGTCTAGGGGATCCCCGGGCGCTTCACGCTGAAACCCATCCCCAGCTGGTGGATTCGACAGCCACCAAAACCAAGTATGTTCCAACGCGGCATACGGGGCCGCTACAGCAGCAAGGCTCACCGCGAGCACCCAACTAGGCGCTGCCATTAGTGACGTAGGTCTAGCATTCTTAGAAGGCAATTCCTCTGGGCTAGCCTACAAAACTTGAGCCAAGCACCAGTGGGAGTATTAACCTTCCATTCTAGCGAATTCCCAAATCTCCAAGTCATCGGGGTGGAGTCCAAGCCCACGCCTTTCCACCCTGCCCAAGGCTGGCCATGTCGTCCAAGAGGCCGTTTTGACCTCCGCAGCCTCCAGTTCTGGCACCTAAAGGAGCGGAAGTCTCTGATGGGTAGTGAGTTTGGCCATCCCAAAAAATATATATATATATATACATAAATAAATATGGTGGTTACATGGTGGTTTCTCAAAATCAACTCAATCTATGCCAGAAATATCGACCGTATAAATATGGTCCCCTAAATCTCCCCAATATTATTCCCATTTATAGCATTTTCGCAGTCCCCCATGTCGAGAAACTTCCATATTGGTCCATCAGCCATCCAAAATGATGGGGAAGATAAGTTACATGCTTTCAAGCACCAGCCAGATCTTGATTTATCATCATGAGAGTTGTTTACCATCTTTCATCTTGATTCAACAGCATGGTTTATCAACATTATGCCATGATTCCGATTAACCATTGGCACCGCCACAACATCCGAACAAAAATGAACAAAACAATCAAATTCGTTTTCCCAATGTGTTCATTTTACCATCTTAATCCATGCAAAATTAAGTTCATTTACTGTAGCCATGTTGACAAAATCCCCATGCTAATCCAACTCCTCGCACCTGGATCTCCAGATGATGATATTTAAGGTGCCGACTGAAATGATCCGCCATTCAGAGAAATTGCAAAGTTTTTACGCGCGAGATCTGCAAATGACAGTTCTCTACACTGTCAATACTTCCCGGGCCAAGATACCATGAGGTATCCATTCTTCACTTCCAGGTTGCTCAAGAAGTCTTTCGCTTCCACACATCCTGCGGCATCACTTTTACCTGTCAGCACACTACGATTGGCTCATGTGCAAAGGCTTGAGGATCAAAACGCTCGCGTTGTGACAGCGAAACTGCAAACTCGATTGTTATAGTGCAGCTGTAAGCATTTCGGTTTCCTTCGGTTTCCTCTTGGTCATGTTGCCTGACCTGGACCCACAGCCTTCCCGAAAATCCCCCAGAAAACCGGAACCGCTGGCCTCCGTCCGTTATGGTGCGACCAAGTAACTCAGCGCTGGTAGCAAGCGAGACAAGGCATCCAAACCGCGTGGTCTGATGCTGGACTTAGCATTGTCCAACCTGGCTTGGAAAGTGAGCTGAATACATCTCTGCTGTCAAAGAAACTGCTTAAGGACCTAGCTATTACCATCCCGAATAAGAATATCGCCGTGATGTTCAATATTGCAACCATTGATCTATTGGGGATGATCGGGATCACTATAGATTGTCAGAATTTCAGCACTGGTTGGTTGCTAAGCATTTGATTTCATAGTCAGAAGCCAATAAACAAGTGGGGTTTATCTCCTTGCTTCATCTTTGTGAAAAATGCCACTGTGGCACATGGGATCAAATAGATCCATGTGGAATGTTTCTTGAAGTTCTATACTGCCATCTTGGTACCAAACATCGCTCGAAATTCAGGTTTTAATGAATCTTAATGTCATGTTTGTATATATTCTTGTAAGAAATGGTGATGCATTGAGCTAAACAAAGACTTGCAGTGGCAGGACATGCCTGATATGGTGTGATTAGAGCAAAGGAAAACAGGGCCACAAAGCAGAAGTGCTTCGCTGAATGTCTCATGCTAAGATGCTTTCTGCTCGGCTTTGGCATGTTCAATTGTACCTTAAACTGATATCCACTCTTCCCAAAGGACTTACTACAAAACCTGGTTGGTAGTTTTAACCCCTACGGAAAAAAATAGTCGACCAACCATTTGCTAGTAATTTCCAGGGAAAATAAAAACATGTTGAAAACAACCAACCACTAAGCTCGTTCAAACTCATCCATTCGTATCGACTTGTGGTTCTTCGCATGGCACTGTGTTTGCTGACATCTTGTGAACCATGGACAGCATGTGCGAAACACCACTTATCGATCATTAATTGCTGCACCCCTTTTGTGATCATTAATTCCCCTAATCCCCAACAGCCAACAATTGCATGGTCATACCAGCAATCGATGGAGTTGGTAAGCACCACTCAATGTTGTTAACCACCATGAGCGCTGATTAACGGCCATTTACTTTCGCGATAAGTACAAATACAGTGGTACAGCGATTTGACAAATCTGATCACCCAGCAATTATTATGATCAATTTTTTGTTGGTTATCCAGGTATCCTATCATCTTAGTACGGATTAATGTAACCCTCGTGTCCCTCAGCTTGTCCATAACATTCCAAAACCATCTTGCAAACCATAAGATCAGTTCTACTAATGGCCAAAAAACAACAAAAGATCACTCACCACTCCGTTGTCTACTAGTTACCCTCTGGTAAACTAACTTGGCAATGGAAAATCCACCGTTTATTGATGGTTTCCCAGGGTTTCCCTATAAAATATGGTAATTTTCCATTGCTGTTGGATTGCCAGAGTGTAAAAATCGCGCATTTTGACCATGGTCATCATCGCTGCTGTTGGTTTTTTGGACCCTATGGATTGATGGTTAACAGTCACACATAGTCACACGCATCATTTCAAATCATCCCTGCGGCTGGGCAATGGTCCACCATCATCATCATCATCATCATCATCATGGTGATCTCTACCGCATCAGGGCCTTGCCTTGTCCTCGTGCTATTCAAACAACCATCCAAACTTTTGATTTTGCCACAAATAGCAGGTCACCGTCTCGTTTTCCCCGATTTGTAACTGGCTACATCTCAGCAGCAACAAACAGCTTACCATGTGAAACCCATAATTGCTGATCATCGGGTTAATTCCCAGAACTTAAAAACCATTTATCAATGTCATTGATTTTTCACGATAAACACCTTGTACTTGCATCCATCACTGAAACAATAGTTGATCCCTTTCGGTAAGCAAAGAACATGGTACACGTGCCATTGACGGCCGTGTGTTTTTAACATCCTTGTCTTTTGAACACGCAGCAAGTACAAAACAATTTTCATACATTCCAAAATGATGACCATCTCACCCCATCTAACCCGACCCAACCCCATCTATCCCCCCCTCATTGGTGCCAAACATTGGTCATGTCATGGCCTATCTCAACGAGCGGCCCCTCAACGACGCCAGGCCGCAAGAATTGTGCAACTGCCAGGTGCCCAGCAAGTTGCCCCCGAGGCCCCGCAGTGTGATCGTATCTGATGAGCAACCGTTCGGGTGAAGCGATGGCTGGCGAAACATGGGTAGAGGTTGGTGAATTTATGGTTGATCGAGGGTGAGTTGATGGCGAAGCGATAGTAAGGTGATGATTGAATGATAGGTCATTGATGGTTGAGTATTGGTAATAAAATCCTGATGATTGGTTTCTATTGATGGTGATGTGAATAGGAAATGGCAGTTAATGCGTGGTTTATTGATAGTGGATGATGGACAATCAATAATCGTTCATTGTTCATTGTTGGCTTAATGTTTTACCACAAGTTTTTTGATGGTGAAATGATGGTTAATAATGTCCTGCCGTACCTTTCCTATGATGGGCAACCAACTCCAAGTACGGTAGCTGTAATAAGTATAAGGATGTAGCGGGGATGGTTGATTGATGGTTGATTGACGGTGAATGATGGCGAATGATGATATGATGGCGGCGAAATGATGGTTAAATCATTATGAACTGGCTATTTAACGATGGTTGGGTCATGGCCACATAATTCTCACCAATGGCTAATAAACACAATCGACTATTCGTTTTGTAATGGGTACTTACTTCCCGGGCCCTGGAGGGGAAAATTTTGATAAGTGATGAAATTCCCGCTTTGAAATGGAAAAACCTTGGCCTGAAACTTGACTTCGAAGCCTTCCCCCCCAAAAAACCAATTTCATTAACGAAAAGAGTTAGCTCAAGCGCTATCCCCAATAGCATGACAATTTGTACGCGAAGCCTCTGCGAAGCCCATGTGCCTCCTTTCGGATTTATTGATGGTTGACCTGACCTGCTAATACGCTATTTTGATGGTCAGTTGAGGATACCCATCCTGCGGAAAAAGAGGCGTTGTTCCACACTGCCCGTGTCTCAGCATTGCACATGACCCAGCAACCAAGATAACAAGTGCAACACGCGGCAGCATCTTTTCTAGCAGGCTAAGACTTCCGGTTTCAACAATATTCGCGCTATCTACATCAGGAACCTCAACCAGCAACAGTGTATTACGCTGTATACACAAGTGTATGACATTGGTCTTCTGACCTATTTGACATTTTGCTGCTCCTCTCTACGAGGTTGTGGCCCGCACGAGGCCGCTTTTGCGCCCAAGGCTCAGCTCTCGGAAACTTGCGCAGCTGAGCGCCTTCCGTTGGCATTCAGAAGGCAGGGCCGGACCAACTTCAGGGCTGCTGCCGTTGGCCGTGCAGGCAAATTTTTTTAAAACAAATTCTGGCTGACTAAACATCAGCTCACAACGACTATCGGAGCCTTCGCATCACTTCTGGCGCTCAAACCCCCGAGCTCCCACAGCGCCTTCAAATTCTACACCAGCTTTCGCCACGCTCAATTCAATCAGCTTAACGCCGCAAAAGTCTGGCATACGCACACAAGTCTTCTAACTTGATGTCTCTACAAACAACGTTGCGCTCGTGTATGTGTTGCAAGGAGCTGGCTATCTGCACAAAATAAGCGAGCGCATTTGGCTCATATGACAAGCGTTTGGCGCAAAGATCTTTGGCCGCATTCCATGGCAATAAAACCTCACATCCCTGCGGGCCAGAATCGCACAACTGCAAAGATAGGAGGGCCTGCTGCCAATAGTAGCATGTCATGTTCTTACTTTGCAAGTCTGAACGGCTGCCTCTGCAGCATTTCGTTGACCACGCCTTGCTTCATACGCTTGCTCAAAGCCACTTTCTCCAAATAAAGACCCCATAGCAAAGTATTGTTGTTAGGGACAGCCATCAATTCAAAAAGCATGGAATCTTTAAATTCTCCTTGAAATATCCCCCAGGATTGAAATTCGGATTGCGCTCCCAATAGTCAATTCAAACTCCTTAACAGTAAAGATCGAAAATTTCGCATTCGAAACTTCGTTACCTTCCCTATCGAATCATTTGAATGATGAAAAAGCAACAAGTACTGTGAAGGTGACAAGGGAACGCAAGGCCGGCTACACACATCACACGATGACTCGTGAGGATCTCTCTTACTGCAGGCAAATCACCAAGACTCAGAGATCTCGACATGCTTCCGAAACAACAGGGCTACACGAACAAAATCTTCAGGTGGCCAAAAAAAGAACAAACAATAAACAAAAAAAGATCGTATAACCTACGATGACAATTTCCCCAATCATGCAACAATCTTGGTGGAATTACTTTCTTGGGTCACGTTTCTTGATCAATCCTTGATTGCTAACCCCAAATTTTCTAGTTCGTGTAGTTTCCAGGCATAGGCTTACAACAAATCCTTGTTGAACCACCTGGGAGAAAAAGTCACAGCATAACGAAGTCTTCACCAATGACAGCGCAAGTATTGAATTGCTTTTCTGTTGGTCAATGAATGGCCCTTCGTCTCCTGTCGGTTAGGCTGAACGTTGCCTCCGGGTCGCTTTGAAGGTTACCTTCTCACCCTCTTGGAAGAGACCCGCTGCTTCTGGCGCACGAGAATATCCTTTTCCCGGCATGCCAAGTGGAAGAATTAGGATAGCAGCATAACAAAATCTTCGCGAATCATGGTGCAGGGATGCAGGACGGCCCTGAGTTTACTATTTTGGGTCCACTATATGGCGGCTATTCAATGGTTGATAACACATTGCATGTGGCTGCGGAGCCATGTTTCACCCCACTTCGCCCCCACTTTTGCAACTGGCAAGCCGTTGCAAGAAATCGGCGCAGCTTTGGTAAAGGCACTGGATGGCGGCGTGGGGATAACACATATTTTTGCCCGCTCCGGAATAGCCTGAGGGCGAACATCTTTGGTAGACAAATTATATTTTTTAAGCTGCGTGAAATATTTCCAAGCCAGCACGGGCTAATTTCATTGGCAAGGCTGCACAACCAAAGGAGAATTCGTAAATCGACTGGATAGAATCAGGCCACGGGCACGTAAAGCATGATAAAGCCACTAACGACTAAACACTAAACCAAATTGACGCCAACAAAAACAAAATCATGTTTAGCCATCATTAAGTTTTGAACCACCTGGCAGCCAGCCATCGAGGCTTGTTGCCGCCAAAAATTTCGAGCCAACAGGAGCCTCGCAAATATGTTCATTTCATATACGCGATCAAGCGCAACGCGTTTTTCAGGGAAAAACCTGGGGTTTCATAACACATCTAACGATCAAGAAACGCATTTCGGGAGAGATTTCCTCCGTTTACAGAATTCGAACAGCATCAATATGCTCAAAGTGCCACGCCTGTCATATAAAGTCCAGATCCAACACTTCTCCAACATGACCTGAAACAGCCCTGCCATACCGAAAAGCGATTGATGTAATTGAAAAGATATGTTAGAGTGGTGATGGAATGGAGTGGTGATTCAGAGTGGTGATGTAATGGAGTGGTGATGTCATAGAGTGGTGATGTAGTGGAGTGGTGATGTGATGGAGCGGTGATGTAGTGGAGTAGTGATGTCATAGAGTGGTGATGTAATGGAGTTGTGATGTCATAGAGTGGTGATGTGATGGAGTGGTGATGTAGTGGAGTGGTGATGTACTGGAGCGGTGATGCAATGGACTGGTGTAATGGAGCGGATTTCTATATATCCGTAACACGGAAGTTTCGCACTTCGTAACTAAACTTCCTTTAAGAAGTCTTTACACCATACATGAGTGCGAATCACAAGTCGGGTGGGGTTTCTCGTAGACTGCACTGGGTGAAAGCAGTGGCCACAATGATTTGTGTACTTTCATAATTTTTGACATATTGCCAAAAAGCGTATTTCGAAGCTTGCCCCCAATAATTGATCAAAATCGATGATAATACAAATAGAATAAAAATCATTTCAAACGGGCCCTAATAATATTTTTCAGCCTCAGGTTATTTTTCCTATTAGGGGAAAAAACCTTTCCGGAATGCATGTGTGTTTCCTATTGATTTTCAAGTGTCACAATTCACCGCGTAATTGAAAAGCAAAAAGCACAGATCTGGAAATCTACACCTTGTTTTCTTATGTAGCGGAGTTTTAGTAATAGGGGAGACGGATTTTTGATTAATAGTCGATGGTTGATAGTTTGGAAATGAATGATTAATCGCGACTGATGGTTGATGGTGGATTCACGGCTTCCTCATGGTCGAAGAATTGCAAACCAGAAGGACATTTTCATGATGATTGACCGAATGGATGGTTATGAGCCGTGATCATACAACAATGCTAGGGATGTCATCAAAAGAGGTACGATGATGAGTGTACTTGAGTGATTGATTGATTGATTGATTGATCGATTGATTGATCGATTGATTGATTGATCGATCGATCGATCGATTGATTGATAAATAAATATATAAATATATATTGATCGATAGATACATGGAAAAATAGGTTGATTGATAATTGATAGATTGGTTGATTGGTTGATTGATCAATTGATTGCGATGATCCCATATGCATCATGGCTAGTAGTGGCTGACTGATGGATAATCATTCATCAAAATCCGTGAGATTCAAATGGTCAATCTTCGCTGGTGAAGGTTGATGAAAGGTTGATTATTCTTGATCAATGGTTGGTCAAAGATCATGTGTTTTGATATACTCCCTACCTTTCCAGTTATCTTTGTAATAGGTAACCAACCCCAAACAAAAATAGTAGCAACCAGCTGGTTTCCTACTATAATGGTAACTGGAAGTATAATGACTGACTTAGGGTTACCTTCATGGCTGAACAACTATGGGAGATCTTGGAGAACACGCCAGGCATGATGAGTAAGTATCCCCAAAGTCACATCACCAAATGGGTGTTTCTCAAGCCGTAGGGGATCCTCAAAATGGATCCCCCACTACTATAAATGGTTCTGTGCCATGGCACATTCCAAATAAATGGTAATGAGGGATCCACATAAATGGTAATCCACCATTTATATACTATTATTTACATGGTTAGTTACATGGATGATTTGGGGGTTCCCCACTTTTGAGACCCAAATGAATTCCTCGATAGCCATTGTGAGAATCAAATGGCTTGCACCTTTGAAGCCAAGAATTGATAGCCACCAGCAATTCTGGGGGACGACTCAGCCACCAGCTGTTGAGGATTGGGGCCTATAGGCTTGAAAGATACACAAGGATAATATGATATTTCTCAAAATAGGGGTACCCCAAAAATGTTTTGTTTACTAGATATGACTATTCATGGATAATCTAGGGGGTCCCCTATTTTGAGAAACACCCATATGTACGTGTCTGAAGCCCTCACCAATAACTGATACGAAGGAAAAGCCCATGGAAACTAATGCTCAATGATACCACGCAGCAAAGGAATGATGAACACCGGTAAAGTGAAGTAGATCATCTCATCCGAGTTTACTGCTCAGTTAACTCATCATTTCTGAAGGGTTTCTGTTTACTGGATTGTAACCTCTGCCAACATTTTGTTGTTTCCTCCCCAACCCCATCACTGCGCCGCATCAGCTGACCCCGTGCGGTCGGTCCTGTAGTCATCCACATCAGTCACGATGGCCTTATCAGCACCTCGGGGGTCGGTAGGAGGCACAGTTGGCGGCACCCAAAGATGCAACTAGAAGTGATCACCAAATGGTGGTTTCTAGTTGCTGAAAAAAAAATGGTTGGTTTCACCAAATGGTGGTTTCTGGTTTCTGGAAGATCCATTTTCAAAAATGGTGGTTTCTCCAAATGGTGGTTTCTGAAAAAGAGGGGACCCAAAAAAAATGGTTGGTTGATTACTATAAACGACTATTAATGGATGATTTAGGGGTACCCCTATTTTGAGAAACCACCAGATAGGGGACTTCAAAAATGGATGGTTTATCACCAATAATCGTTAAGAAAGGGTGATTTTTTGGGCCCCTTATGGCTTGAGAAGAAACATCCAAATGAAGAAAATCAAATTCATGTTGGATCTTCAGCAAACTAGTAGCTGTAAATGGCTGGAAGTGATGAATAATATGGACTAGTGTTAGATAATATAGACCACCCATGTTTGCGATGAATAATTTTCAACTTGAAGCCGAGCTGGGGGTGGTTTGTCGTTTGATCTGCAATTCATGTTGTGGCACAGCATTCATTAAAAGAATGTTGCTCACTCGGCTTTCAATCAAATGATCCGGTGGTTGCTCTGCACCACACAAATGAAGATTGTTCTAAGGACACAGACCCAACAAACTACCATCAAAATGGAGAACTATTAAAAACTACCAAAATGTGAAGATGCACTACTCATCAGCTGGCTTGCTAGTTGTATAGTGGCATGGACATGATACAAACAAATTGCCATTCAATCTGGCTGGCGCGATCATCCAGAAAATGGCTGAACCAAAATCATATTAAATTTGCTGGTCTGCGGCTCCATTGCGTTTCAGCATCATCTAAGATTTGATCCTCCATTGGCCGGTTTGAATGCACCGCTGAGACATAGCGGTGTCCTGCTACTGGCGCCACTCTTCGCACTGCATCGACTCAGAATTGGTTGGATGTGGGACCAATGAGCCGAAGCAACCACTGCATTTTCTCACTCCCAATCAATGTGATTTTTATATGCCTTTTATAATCAACTGGGATACATACGTGATTTGGAGATCTCTTGTTCGCTCCCAATCCCCAAGATATCCCAATTCTTTTCTAGACATTTCAGATGCAGTACGCATCGTAGAGGTTGGCAGTGTTCACAAATACAGGCGCCTTGCTCACACCATCCAACAACTGTGCTGATTTAGGGAGCACAGCATCGCGCCTCCATTTTTGCAGTCACGGGGCAATCAGGATATTCAGCAGCGTTCATTTGCGAAGGCAGTACAAAGAAGGCTCCAGCGTTCTCTTTGTTCTGAATCTCCTTCCGTTGTTCTCATGGAAAGCTACCGGGGAACAGGACGGCTCGTTGCATATCCGGCTATCAAACAGAAACAGATCAAATTCACCATATCTACCTGCACTGGATTGTTTTTTGATCTTGGGGTTGTCCCTGACCCAATGTAACTGGACAAATCTCAATCCGTCTTCACCTGCAGGAGGATTCAAACTATTCAAAAATGATACACCAAATCTTTATACTGGACAACCTGACAATAGCGATCATTGAAACAAACTTCCAAAACCTTTTCGGCTGTAGCTGTTTTTCCAAAGAGAAAGGAGCTAACCTCCGCATCTCGACGCTCATTCACTAAGATCAGCAACTTCAACGCTAACCTAAGCTGATTGACTCAAGATTGCCACATTCAACCAGCTAGGGTTGAACAGGCCTGGTATCTATGTTCACACAAGCTGCTTGCCTTACGCTGAATATGGATCAAATGGATCAGTCCTCCATGATTTCACTGCTGGTGACGCAAAGCTGGTGTGCAACACCTGCCGATGCATCACAGTTGGGAATCGCTCCCAAGGGTCGCCTTGGTGTGTGCAAAGATGCCGAGGCACAGCCTGCCTTCAAAATTGAGACACCTCCAACTCTCCTTGTTCATGTTGGACATGGATAGAACAAATTTTGATATTTGTTCTATGCATTTCTATGTTATGCTCTTATTCAGTAGTTGTGAACCAACTTAAAACTACCTGGCTGACTTCCAAAAGTTTCAGCATTTCCACTGCATCATTTTTGCACGCGTTGTTCATACCGCAGAACATGGGGTTTGCTACATCAACAGTTGTGGATGCGGCGTCATCATGATCGAATCCGCATGCCACTGCATCACCTAAGACCGTCAACACATTTTTAACTGAATTTCTAGCTGCGTCTTCACGAATGTACATGCAATGGTACGTGCAATGTTATACTAGTCCAATGATGTTTCTGGCATGATCTACATTTCCAAGTGTATAAATAAACAGCAAAATTAGTGAATCTAGAGATGAATAAGTAAACAAATAAATAAAGAACAATAAACAGGAATAGATACAATAGAAACAAATAAATACATAGTATCACAGATTGATATGAATACAAACAATAGGTAATCTTACAGACATACGACATTCACATTCTTATGTGTCACATGCAATAAAGCATGGCACATGCAATCAAGCCACACTAGCAAATGTCCAAGGACACGCCCTGCAGAAGATTCCAGTCGACCAGAGGCAGGGTTGAAACCTTAGATCGATCATGCCAGGGATGCTGAACCATCCAGGGCTGAGTCATTCGGGGTCATCGTCCGACAGCACAACATGGGATCCAACATGATCCAACGCGTCAAAAGCATCCACCTGGACCGTGCTTTTGATCACCTCTGCGCAGGCACCGCTGCTTGGTGCAGCATCGCTGGGGACAGAAGTGATGCTAGTTGGGCCCTCAGGCCAAACTGAATCATCTGGTTGAGATTCATATGATATATGATATGTCCGGAGATTTGTTTGCCTACATGTTCCTTGAGATGTTTCAAGTCAATTTTGATTTGTTCTGCTTATTCATATTTGCCACATCTGGTCACATGTCAAAGACAACATGTTCCGTCATTTCTGTCCTCATTTGCGATGAAACTTCACTTTCCACCGTGCTTGATCCGCCTCAGCATGCCACTGGAGGCGATGGGTCGGATTCCTTTGGAGCAAGGAGGTCACGGATTGAATCATAGGGAACTTGTCATCTCGCAATGCTTCTGGAAGTTGACTCACAGGAATCCACTGAGCAGCGGATTGGCGTAGACCTCTGACCTCTCCATTCTCTCCATTCACCATGTCATCACTGATGGAGACTGAATACAATCTTCGCTTCCAGCGACCATCATGACTCAAGCAGTTGATGGCTCCATGCGTCGCAACCTCTTGGCAGCTCACCATGCCCGTAAACCACTTGAAGACGCAAGTTCCAATGCTGGCTTGCAAATCAACTTGCCGTTCATGATCCTTGCCTGCAACCCTGATGGCCACATGAGGATCTGAGGGCAGCTGGAGGGAAGGTCGCGCTGGTTGACTGATCCCCTTCTGATCGACAACGGCCTTGAACTGACGCATCAATTCCAACACCTCTGGATGCTGCCTGAGACGTTGGAAATCCACGGAGTGCCTGGCTGAGAAGACCTCATGACCAACCCACGTCTTGTAGTTCTCGAGGTCTGACAAGTTGGCAATTAGAACAAGTTCCTCAGGGGAGAATTCATCGAAGTTGATATCCTGCATGAGTTCAGTGGCACTGAGACTTCTCAAGGACTTGCGACCGATTCCAAAGCGGTCTTGAAGCACGTAGCCTTAGATTTTTGGGCTACTATCTTGGATTCTGAAGGGGGTTCACTTGCGCAATCCTTGTGATGGCCTTCTTTCCAATACCTGGGGGGACAGCACATCATCAAGATCACCTGATGACAGAAATCCGCCAAGAGATAAAGAATAAACAAACACATATCAGTGTAAATTGAATGGTAGCGGGGGGAACATTGCTTCCAATAATTGTTCTATCTTTTTTTCTTCTGCTTGACTGGCATTCTTGAGAACCTTAGGCCCGATCTAAGGATTGGACTGTCATCCAAAACAAAGTCGTCCAGGCGGCTTCTCAACAATTTCGAAGCAGCAGTCCATTCAGGGACCAGCAACACATCATTTGTTGCCCTCCTGATGGCTGTGCAGGGGGCAAACATGGGTACTCATGGACCCCAACAAATTCTATCAATGCATCAATTCTTGGTGTCAAACATCGTGACCGGGATGAATCCATCACCAATCAGCAATTCAGAGCGGTTTATCTGGATCTCTCTGAACCAACAGGCACCATATCTCCTGGAAACAACTTGAAACAACCATCATTTTCTCAAACTATGCGCGCTTAAGCTTGTCCCTCACTCTGTCCTGTAGAAGACTAAACAAATGGATTCCAAGGCTGCAAGCTCATGTGAGACTTCCTTCAAGCGCGTACAGGCCAAATAACCAGGTTGATTTGAAACAGAACCACCAAGGACGTGAAGGGTTGCAGTTTCCTTCTTGCGACTTTCCAAGTAAGCTTGAAACACCTGGGATCCACATTGGTTTCGATTTATCTGCGCAAAATCGCGGTCCAATTCCAAATCCGCAGCGATGCCATAGCTGTCTGTGCTGAAGGAGGCTACGATCGGCCGATCTGGATGGACTTGTCGGAGGGCTTTCAGCCGAACCAACCTCAAGATAATAAGATGCGCAGTAGGAGGACATGACTGGCTGGTGGTTGAAGCACCCCTATGGAAAAAATAGTCAACCAACCGACCATTTGTGAATGCTAGGGAAAGCAAAAAATGTCAATCAAACCACCAATTGGTAGTTGTTTGAGCATAATTGTTGCTTATTCTCCAAGATTATGAACCAATAATGGTTATAGCTATAACCCCCTCATAACCACTTTCGAACCACCAGCCAGATGACAATAATTGAGACAAGGAAATCGTGGCTCAATTATGTTCAATGTATCTAAAATTCACGGCAAAAATCGACCAATTTTGGGTTCCTTCTCAAAATTACCCCTGAAAATCAAAAGACACAAAAACACATTTGACCCGCATGGTGCGAAATTGATTGTTCCAAATTGGTTTCAACAAAGTGGGCCATGGTCTGAATTCAACAAGTGTGGTTGAACAGTCTGAATTCGATTGTGTTTCAAATTCAAACCTACATAAGGGATGTTTTGGGCCATGCTGTCCCAAACATCCATCGAATTCAATGTGAGATGAAGAATCTATGCCATTTGAGTAATGGTAATCTGTGTGTTTATGGTGTGGGTTGTTGGTTTCTTGCTAGTCCCAGGGGGCACCCATCACTACCTGGGGCTGTGATATCCTGCCGGAACTGGTTGGGATTAATATGTTTCTTCCTTAGTTTGCATTTTTCTGTCACCAGTTGTGCCTAAGATCACTGACATTGAGCAAATTGAAAAACACGTGGTGTTACTAATGTTTTTTTCCCCACCTGCCAGGCGAGGGTTGTTAGATTTTATGTTAGCTGACTTCTCCTCTCCTCTCCTCTGCTCTCCTCTCCTCTCCTCTCCTTCTCCTCCTCGCCTCCTCCTCGCCGGACCTCAACCACGATGATCACTTCCCTGCCGGACCTCAACCACGACCATCCACGCCCCATGTTCCCTGCCGGACATCAACCACGACCATCCACGCCCAGTGTTCCCTGCCGGACCTCAACCGCGATCATCCACGCCCAGTGTTCCCTGCCAGACCTCAACTCTCCTGCCAAAAAGCTACGCCAAATAGATTGCCAAAAGCTATGCCAGATAGAATGCCGAAAGGCTATACCAGATAGAATGCCAAAAGCAAAGCCAGATACAATGCCAAAAGCGATTCCAAATACAATGCCAAAAGCGATGCCAGATAGAATGTCAGAAGCTATGCCAGATATAATGCCAGAAGCTATGCCAGATACAATGCCGAAAGCGATGCCAAATACAATGCCAAAAGCGATGCCAGATAGAATGTCAGAAGCTATGCCAGATATAATGCCAAAAGCTATGCCAGATAGAATGCCAAAAGCTATGCCAGATACAATGCCAAAAGCTATGCCAGATAGAATGCCAAAACACTATGCCAGATACAATGCCGAAAGCTATGCCAAATAGAATGCCAAGAGCTATGCCAGATAGAATGCCAAAAGCTATGCCAGATAGAATGCCAAGAGCTATGCCAGATAGAATGCCAAAAGCCATGCCAAATACACTGCCAAATGCTATGCCAAATAGAATGCCAAAAGCTATGCCAGATAGAATGCCAAAAACCTTGCAAGATATAGTGCCAAAAGCTATTCCAGATAGAACGCCAAAAGCTATGCCAGATAGAATGCCAAAATACTTGCAAGATATAGCGCCAAAAGCTATTCCAGATAGAACGCCAAAAGCTATGCCAGATAGAATGCCAAAAGCTATGCCACATAGAATGCCAAAAGCTATGCCAAATACACTGCCAAATGCTATGCCAAATAGAATGCCAAAAGATGCCAAAAGCTATGCCAGATAGAATGCCAAAAGCTATGCCAAATAGAATGCCGAAAAGCTATACCAGATAGAATGCCAAAAGCTATGCCAGATAGAATGCCGAAAGCGATGACAAATACAATGTCAGAAGCTATGCCAGATAGAATGTCAGAAGCTATGCCAGATATAATGCCAGAAACTATCCCAGATAGAATGCCGAAAAGCTATACCAAATAGAATGCCGAAAGCGATGCCAAATACAATGTCAGAAGCTATGCCAGATAGAATGTCAGAAGCTATGCCAGATATAATGCCAGAAACTATCCCAGATAGAATGCAGAAAAGCTATACCAAATAGAATGTCAGAAGCTATGCCAGATACAATGCCAAAAGCTATGCCAGATAGAATGCCAAAAACCTTGCAAGATATAGTGCCAAAAGCTATTCCAGATAGAACGCCAAAAGCTATGCCAGATAGAATGCCAAAAAACCTGCAAGATATAGCGCCAAAAGCTATTCCAGATAGAACGCCAAAACACTATGCCAGATACAATGCCGAAAGCTATGCCAAATAGAATGCCAAGAGCTATGCCAGATAGACTTGTGTCAGATTTGCATGTGATGGTGGGGATCACAGGAAGATACAGGAAGCAAAGTATTTCTTTATCTGATGGGCCCAAAGGGTTGAACAAGTGAGGGCTGCATGGGCTGTTCTCAACACAATAAGGATTTTTTGGTGGAACACGCATTTGCAAAAAAAACAAACATGCTTCTCCAGGCAAAGCGTAAATGAATTCACCAAAGTGAAATCTTGCGCCTTCCATGGAAGAAATCTGAATTAACCGCAATTCTATAAATCTAGCTGGACAAACCCACAATCTCAATGCCAGCAATGAACAAGAAACTCGGGATGGGTTGGAGATTGAAAATCTTGACACCAAGCGCTGCTCGTACTGCATTTGAAGCTTAGTTGACTATTGCAGACATTTTGTGACTATGTAGATATATATATATATATATGAGTTCATAACGAATTACTGTATACATGAGGAATGATCTTGGCCAAGTACGTTCATGAAACTTCCTCAAGAGCTTGTTCGATATCCGCCAAGTAACAATGAAGTTGGCAAGCACAGAGTATCTGCTCCACCAGCTTCCTCTGAGCTCTTCGAGAAAGCTCCCGATCCCTTGGATCCTTTGGACGAGTTCTTCCCTTGCTTTCCTTTGCCCTTTCCCCGATTCCTCTTTGCTGCCATAAACGCTCGAAAGAGCTGCGGATATTCCAACAAAGAGGTCTCTAGCCGCAGGACCTTGCACATGGGATCGTGCATGGATTGGATGAAGGGGTTTCGAGCATCCAGTTCCGCAAATTCCATGGTCATGCTGACAGAAACCAATATCAGACTCTCCAATGCAGGCGCTCGTCGGATCATCTGGGCTAGGTGAGTCAATTGCCCGGGAGTGAGTCGAGTCTTGCTCAAATCCAAAGATTTCAGGGACGGCGACGCACTCGTCATCATGGCCAACGTCCTGCCAAATTTCCTTTCAACATGACCCATCTTAGCTGCAAGTACCCTGCTAAAAAATGTTGAAGTTTAAGTCCGCATTGCATATTCTTCCGTTCATCGGCGCGAGTTGAAGGGATAACCTACCTACCAAAAGCTTTCCAAGATTTTTCTAGCTAGAATGCCAGAAAGGTAGCTGGCAGCCTTACATCTCTCGCAATCTCTGCTAAGCGCACTGATGCCCGCATGATGGTCTGACAATATCAAACGAATAGTTGAGGAATGTTGAGAAGAGAGTTTGTCTCAAACTGAGGTAAACAATCGACTTGGGATACACGTCTATGCTATGCCCCATTTAAAACCCCAAACCATTGCAGTCCTCATCTCGACACATTGATCCGCTGATCCCAACTCCGCTAAGTTGTTGGCACCGATGTTCAGCTTTTCAACTGCACCATGCTGAACCACTTCACCGACAGCTCGCAAAGATGCTGCAGTCATACCTCTTCGGAACATGGCCCTGCTGGTCTTCAGTGATATGGAAGAGGCAACAATTTCATCTCTCAACTGGTGGTTTCTCAAAATAGGGGACCCCAAAATCAATCGTCCATTGTCAAGCATTTTTACTAGTAAACCAGGTACGCCTATTTTGAGAAACCAAAATATATTTCCGGTTCAGTGCAATTGCAATAGCAACATGCAGCAAATTTGTTCGAGAAACTCCCCGAGTTCATCACCGGATGGTTGGAAATGCAGCGGAAATTTCAGGGGTTCAAGTGCTGCCAGTGGAGGGGGCTGAGTACTCCAGAATGTTTATCTGGTTGGTGGTTGAAGCACCCCGTCATGAAGAATATGCGCCAGTTAACCAACCAACCATGTGTTAAAAAAACATTTCAAACAACCAACATCAACCAACTGGTTATGACAACTTCCCGCGCGGACCGTGCTTTGTCCGTGCCTGTGCCAGACAAATTGAGGCTCAGCACCTTCCCGTGAAGTTCTGGAAGCAATTGCTGGATGGCATCATCGCCAAGAGGGTTGCCAGAAAGCCACAGGAAGGCTAGCCTCTTGGGATGGATTGGTAGGGAAGGGAAGGGCAGGACCTTTTGCTGGATGTTTTTTAAACTGTGAATACGGTGAACAGAATAGAACGAAACTAGGCATCTTTTGTGAATATTTTTGATGCATGATGGCGTGTCGTTTTGAACATGTCAAATGGCACTGATCAGATTCCTCGAGGTCTAATGAGGCATCACTAGATCCGCGGAAAAAAACGCAAAGATACTTGAGCCCTTATTAGAGGCTCGTGAAAGGGTACTGTGCCAACACTGCAACATGACCGAAGGCAACCAGAGGTCTTTGGCCTGTGATTCAGGTTGCACAAGAAGTGAAACAGTGGACGCACCGATTCGCTGCCAAGACCGCAGTACTCAAGCACCAAGCGCTCGAGATTGTGATTCGTAACGAGAACTGTGAGAACGCGAGGTAAAACCTGGAGTGCAGCAGTGATTCCCAAGTGAAGCAGCTTGGTTTCTGTCTTCACGAAAGAAAATCTCACATCATCAGCATTGCTCCACACCCTCTGCTATACCATTCAAATGCCTTGCTAATTGCAGTTTCCACAACTGATGATAGTACCCTTTAAGTGCCTTAACCTCTGGTCAAACAAGAAATGTACATGTAAATATGCGTAAGTATAAGTATGCAAATTAATATGTCATTTTTTGGAACCATAGGATTCTGAACATTTCTCACATGAATCCACATGATTCATCCCAACTGGCGTTGGACCGTGGGTGGCCAGCCGAGACACTGGAGGCATGTATACATATCTGGACACAAAGTCTGTGCAATGCGTGGGTCCAACGAAGTGTTGGTCAATGGCTTGTTGCTCAACGCCAATTGGTAGCAAGACCTCCGAAAGTGACGAAGATGAAGCGATTTGCGCATTTGCGTCCTCCACAAAATCTTGAGCGCTGGCATGCCCAGTGCGAAGTTGACGGCATGCGACTGCAACTTCCAAACAGGCACTTGCCAAGGCCTCTTGATCCTCTTGATCTCCTGGCTCCTCAAAGGGAATGAACAACGAAAATGACAACTGGTAGTGGCAAGCCCCTGATATTTGGCCTAACTGTTAGTTACGGCCCAAAAATGTAGGACTAGTCGATGCACTTGCAGAACTAACATTGTTTGACGAACCAACCCAGCATATTCCTATGTGGAAAGTCCACCGAGGCATTTCCATGTCCAGTACATGCCTGCGACCCAACATGACTCGAATTATGTTTCTTTTGGAGCTTTTCACTGTCCAAAGGTGAAGTCTCGTAGTGTAGCCTTACGCAGTAAAGATAGTTGGCGCTACAAATGTTTCTTGTTCCCCAGGTTAACACTAAGCAGGTTTCCAGCGCGAACAGCCACCAAGAGATTAGAGTATGAAGCACGTCAATTTGGAATAAGTTCGCATGTCGGTACATAGCTTTTAGAAGTTGACCCCGGGATGGAAACCATACCATCGAACACCATCTAATCTCATCACCAATAATTCACAACAGAACCAACTAAATTGAGCCAATGGTTCTACATGATGTTGTCAATTTCCACTCTCACCGCAGTCATGCATGACTCGAGCGTATTGCGTTGTTCCAATTCCCCTTCAAAAATCATCATTCAGGGGTATGTAATGTAGGAAAACCAGGTTTAACCGAATATTTTGTGCCTTGAACCAGAATAACCAAGTTCCTTTTTTACAACCTAAAAATAGGTTCACAATTCCCAAGGTATATACATATTGATTCATATTGATCATATCTTAAACACAAAAAAACATATAAGCTATCGGTCTACGGTCTGACAATTATATCACATATACCACCCAATCCTATCCAACCTGGTGATTCAATCCTTCCCGCCAACTATGCAGAATGTAAATATATGTAAACACTCCCATTCACAGCACAAAAATAAACATTGCCACCTTTGACCACTTGCTGATGTAAACATCTACAACCCCTCACCTCCAGGGCCAATTGCTGCGAACGAATGAAGCCACTGAGCTCAGGCAACTCTCCAAATGCATTGGGGATATCCTCGGGCCCGTGGATGAACCGACTGAAGTTAATATATGGTGGCTCTTATCCTACAAATTGAAGGTTTAGGTATGCAACCTCAGTCCAGAAATGGTGGTAAGATCAAGTAAGATCAACTAAAGTGGAAGCATATCAGCTGCGTTGGCAACCCCTCAGGAGCAAGATGGAGCAAGGGTATCGGGTCCCTTACATCTGGAACATTGAGAGTTCTCACCCAATCCCAGGAATCGGGACTCGTAACTTCAGGGCTTGCCCAAATCTGATTCTGGATGAGCCAACAACGAAAAGAACCACCAAAAAAGCTGTAAACGTTCTAAGGATGGCTATGAAAAGCTGAGGCACACAAAGATCCCTGGCAGCGTCTCCAAGTTCTGCCAAGACATTCTTGCGGCCTTCCCAAGCCACGAAATGGAGTAGCGTCATGCGATGTTTGCATCGATATCCCAGGCCGGCGTGAAAACCATGGTCCAACAACCACCTCACAGCACAGGCCCAACCCTGCTTGGCACAATGTTGTAACAACGGACAATCCGGAGGGCACTGGACCAGGAGGGGAATCACCACATCATTCTCTCCAGAGAGCTGCTGCTCCAATACTCTCACCATATCCTCTTCATCCAACGCTGTCTCCAGTTGTTCCAGGAGCACTTCGTACTTCTGCTTGGCACCGTTCTGCTCACTGGCTGGAAGGAAGCCGGCCACAAAGTCTGCATCTTGCCTCAGCAACAGTTCTCCCCACTTAGCAGAACAACTTTCGAAATTATAAAATGTAAGAGGCACAACAGACAATAATCTGTACTCGATGTACTACAATAGACGTCTGTGAAAAAATCAGTATCTCTCCAGATAGGGACCCCAGATCGAATTGAAACCTGGAATGATTTTGTGTTTTTTTTGCAGAATCACTAAGTTTGAGAAACATCCGATCATAACGAACTCGTTGAACTAGAGCTAAATCAAAATCATCATTCATACTAAAGCTAATTGAACGCAATTCTCTGAGATGCACTTCCAAGTCTGTTCCAGCACCACGTGTCACAACCCCAACTCCTCCAAGCTCAAATCGCCAAAGTCCGCCCTCAAGACGCGTCTTGATGCCTCTGGCAATCGTATGCCTCCAGGTCAGGCAATATGGTGATCACCAAGATTCCAAGCGCAACATTTGGTAGGACCCTATACTTGTTGATGCAGGGGCTTCCCGTCATAGTCCATCGTAGGTTAGAATTTCACGATTCTTCAGAATTCTGTATATGAGTCGCTGTGAGTCATCTAGATTTTTGGACTTGTGGGAAGAATCTCTTCACAAAACCTGCACATGTGAATTGACATGGCTGTGGGTCAAAACCCCGTACCCCTG
Source organism: Symbiodinium kawagutii (assembly GCA_009767595.1). Lineage (NCBI taxonomy): Eukaryota > Dinophyceae > Suessiales > Symbiodiniaceae > Symbiodinium > Symbiodinium kawagutii. Next base: position 354,638 of record VSDK01000343.1, read on the forward strand.
CTTCCCCACTATTAACCAGCTTGTTTTCCTTCTAGTTGGTTGGTCACTATCCCCCATTATTGGTGGTTAATATTGACCCATAGCCACATACAAGCGACCAATCTGCACCTTTTTGGACATGTAATTTGCCCATGGAGCTGTGCACCTGATACTCGTCAACCTCAAAGGTCATCAGTCTCCCCGAAGAGGTCGCAGGGCAGAAGTTCCCTTCAGCGAAGCCGGTGTTATGCGACCGTGCCAACGAGTAGCTGGACATGCGTTCCCATTCATCATCACCAAGCGCTGCCGTTTTCGGAAAGCTGGATTTCATGGGGTGAAACACTTCGCTGGGTGGGACTACGGCAGTGAACCTTTCTCGAGGCTGCAATGCTCTCGGCAGGATCTGGCTCCCAAGGCAGCATTCGTTCAGTCTTAGAGATCTGTCAAAGCGAATGTGAAAAAGTAAGGTAGTGCTGGACAATGGACCTGTACTGTACTTGGATTCAACACACCAAATCCCGGTGTGCGACGGGACTGTCTCAGCCGTTTTGGCGCTTTTCACAGTTGTGCTCCATTCAAATTCTTTCACTCAACCAGTCTCAATCTTTACGGATTAATCTTGTGATCAATCTTTAAGAACCAGAATCACAAATATAAACTATTATCAGTTTCCAATCATGAGTAAATAAGATAAAACAACATTTACATCAACCATTGCCGATCAGCGCTAATTAAGCACTACTGATCCAGGTCAACCATTATCCCCCTATCAACCCTTGTTGACCACTTTCCTTCAACTATCCAGCCAGCATGAATTGGATATCATCAACCATCAAAGCCAACAGCGTCCTGCAGAGTTTGGAGCTGAGAAATGATGAGGGTGAAGCATTGAAGTATCCCCACAGTTTTTACACACAAATCAAATGGCTTGACAATCCAAGTATCCGGGCAAAACAAAACGTGTCCCGTCAGAATGCTAATCATACACCTAACATGTCCATCTACATCTATATGTCTGTAAAAATCTTCTGAATTATTTTCAAATCGAAAAAAATGTGGATCAAGGTTGTCCCTACAGGGGAACTAAAATGTTTTTGGAAAGGATCACAGAAAATATAAAAAACACATAGATCATGGAACAAAAACAACGTGAAACAAAAAAAACACATAGATCATGGAACAAAAATAGATCATGGAACAAAACCACAACGTGAAACAAAAAACACATAGATCATGGAACAAAAATAGATCATGGAACAAAACCACAACGTGAAACAAAAAAAACACATAGATCATGGAACAAAAA
>VSDK01000343.1:357388-404870 GCA_009767595.1 Symbiodinium kawagutii
AAAAAAAACACATAGATCATGGAACAAAAATAGATCATGGAACAAAAATAGATCATGGAACAAAACCACAACGTGAAACAAAAAAAACACATAGATCATGGAACAAAAATAGATCATGGAACAAAACCACAACGTGAAACAAAAAAAACACATAGATCATGGAACAAAAATAGATCATGGAACAAAACCACAACGTGAAACAAAAAAAACACATAGATCATGGAACAAAAATAGATCATGGAACAAAAATAGATCATGGAACAAAAATAGATCATGGATCAAAAACACAACGTGAAACAAAAAAAACACATAGATCATGGAACAAAAATAGATCATGGAACAAAAATAGATCATGGAACAAAAATAGATCATGGAACAAAAATAGATCATGGAACAAAAATAGATCATGGAACAAAACCACAACGTGAAACAAAAAAAACACATAGATCATGGAACAAAAATAGATCATGGAACAAAAATAGATCATGGAACAAAAACAACATTAGAAAAACACATCAGCAATGCCAATCATCGGTACTGCCATCACGGTGGCACCGCGTGGTGCCAAGTCGTCCTGCTGCTTGGAAGCTGTAACTTCCTTGTCGAAGTCCACTGCCTCTGCCGTAGGTACCATCCAGAGACAACGCCCAACGGCCTTCCTTGGTGTTTGATGATGCTTGGGGGTACCCAAAACTTCAGGGCAAAGGAAAAGTTCGGTGAATTCGGCTTTCACCTGAACCGAGTGGATAATTTCGGTGGTGGTACTGAATCAAGACTTGGGGGTTACTACTATAATTGGGCAATCAACTAGATCATTTCGGGGTACCCCTATTTTGAGAAACGACATTTTTTTCTGGTGAATAGTGAATCAGTGTCACATGCGACATGGGCCTGTCGCGGCCTGTCGATCAATTGTATCAGCCCTGGCCAAAGCCGACAAGCCCAATTTGGGCAACGCACTTGCTGGGTAACCCCAATGAAGCACACAGATTTCCCTTTTCTAGACCCGCTTGGGTTTTCAAGGAGCTGATGATTCACCATAGCCAGGTGACAATAGCCCTGAAGTGCAGCTACTGGGTGATCAGTGCTAAGCTCTCGCTTCGTAGCTAGGCAGGTGATCGGAAATGTCAGTGACTTGTCAAGCTCTTGCAGAATAAGCCAATCACCCTCAAATCAACAACTACGAGAAAAACCGATCAAGGATGAGGGTGCTACAGTGAGTATTGATCTTCAAACAACTTGGTGCATTCATTTGCCTCCATCGCGCTGGGCTTCCAAGACACCTTGCGTTTCAGAAAGCTCAACTGGTCGGACTTGCAAGTTTCGGTCCTATGCAGCTGTGGAATGTGAGTCATGTCCGTGTCCAGACACTCTTGAAGCCCTGATGCTTGGACACTATTGGACTCTGGGATTCCAACAAGTGCATGCCTTTGGCCTCCGTTCTTCCCAAAACACTTGAAGACGGTGCTTCCAACGAACTGGCATCTATTCGATGTGTTTGCATGTCTGGCAAACAGTGAAGCTGTTCTGCATGTGTGGTCAGGAGGACTCAACCTTCATCAAAAAAACAAAAGACATTTCACTTTCATCAAAGAAACATGTTCACTTCTCCACTTGGCTTCGCTTCACAACAGAACTGGCATGGCTCCAACAGACTTCCCACTGAGTCCTCTTCTTCGCAGGACGTTTCATGGTTGGCGCCATGGCGACCGTCGAAAACGGTGCCGAACTTAGATATCTGGTGCCGCCTCCATGACTCCCTGCTGCTTCAACAAACACACCATGGTGGTTTCTCAAGTCGTAGGGGACCCAAAAAATGGTGGGTTCATGGGGATCAGTTCACCAACAATGGATTCGGGGATGCACCAACTACATGCTCCATATGTGGGTGGTTCTCCAGCCATATGGGTACTCCCCAAATCATCCAATATCAATCATTTTTAGTCATAAACCATCCATTTTGGGGGGTTCCCTGCTTTGACAAACACGACGTTAACCAAACGTTGAACTTGCAAACGTCATCGCCGGTTGAGACCTACCAGCTGAAGCTGAGGCTCTGAGACATGACTGAGATGGCCTTGGCTCAAGATGGGCTGCAGCTGCCCACAGACTTCAAGGTCGCGACTCTGATTCTGACATGACGGTTCATCATCCGGCTATGGGTCAATATCAACCAACCAATCATGGGTGATACTAACCAACAAAACTATAGGGAAAACAATGGCTAATGATGGGGCAACCAGGGGTACAGGGTGAACTGACCCACCCTCCAGAACGGTCACCTTTCAGAATGGCAAAGTTGGTTCAGCTTGATCGTCACCTTTCACCCTTCCATACTGATTCGGTCAAGAACCCAAAAAAAGCAGCATCAATTGTGGCTTTACGACACTGCTCGGTCCACAATTCCACAAGTGGCAGAAACAAACCTTCACACATTGAAACCGTCCACTAAGCACCAGCTGTCTCCTGTCTAAACACCAACAGGACCAGGAACGATTCACAAACAGAACTCCCTCCCTCCCTCAGATTTCCTGTTACAATCAACTGATGAATTGGAAAACAAAAGCAGGCGAAGTGGCATAAAAAGTGCGACCAGCTGCTCAGTCACCCCCAATGAGCTGACGCTTTGGCTGCGGAACTCACCACTGAAATCACACAGTGGTGACCAAGTGGTGGGTATAACCCCCCAAGACAACATGCTCAGGGACAAAACGACCCCATGGTGTCAGTCCTTGGCAAAAGGAACAACAGTTCGTCTCAACCATCATTTTTCTACTGCTGGAGTAGCCAGTTGATTGAGTTTGGATGGTCAATTATGATTAATGAGCGCATCAATTGGATCAATAGATATTCCAAGATTAAACGATTGTCATTGGTATAAACTAATCACCAATCACTCACTATTTTTGGGGGGATTTCTTGAGGGCCGCATTGCCTGCCTGAGGCTCTCGATGAGTTTCATGGCACCTCAGAAGCAACAAGGCAACAACCACAGCTAAATAATGGGCTATTCATCACTTGGTGGCTTATAGATCCCTTGCTCAAAATATATTTTTAGTGGTTATATGGTAAATCAATCATATCCCAAAAACACTAAAAACCTAAGTTAGTGGGTATAAGCCATCCAGATCAACATTCAGATTCACTAATGGCAATTATTGTTGGCCACTGATGGTCGATGATAGCGCTGGTTGATTGTTTACTATATATCATGATCAAATATGATTCATAGATGGTTGATGGTGAATGACAAAGAATGATGCTTAAATAACGATATTCTGTATTAGTGATTAGTATCCATGAATAATGATCAAACATGAGTACCGCTTGACAAGGGTTATTACACTACTGTTTCATGGTCAATACTGGTTCTCGTTGGGTGTGAATAGCCAGCACAAAAAATATCTCAACAGCAACATCCTTAGTAAACAAGTCTAGCACGATGAGGAACTGCTGGCCAAGCTGTCATCGAGCAGTCAATCAAAACATAAAGGAAACAAAACAGAACATGTATATAAGTACATGGATAATAATGGATGTTGGCAAGTACCGCATTTTCAGAAACAAGTGCTGTAAGTGAATATCTCAACAAAGACCTGCTGTACATTCAAGCGGTACATTCGTTTTCAACCTGGGGTAAATTCTTGCCAGTGTGAGCAACAGTCATGGACTCAAAACACGTGATGACAGTGTTGCTACGCGTTGTATGGATACGAATTGCTAGAAAACATTGAAGGACGGACGAGCAATAAGCTCTCACAAACTGGAATCCATGAGTATTTGAAGCATACAAGCCCTCTGTTCAAAAAACAAGATCACTGAAAATAGTGAAAATGGATATTCGTTTCATATATGACAAGCCAATGGGCAGCCAACGTGTCTGCATTCCCTCGCAAGTAAGGATTTATCTTGGTTGGATCCAGCGTTGTTTGGCACCATTCAAACATAACATCTGGCGGCACAAGGATAGAATCAAGTTTCGGACCACATGTCTCCAGTTCAAAGAAACCACTCTCACAAGGATAAAGAAATTGACCTCAAGCAAAAGCTATCATGTAGACACAATTAGGTAAATTGAATGAATACAATCTGTACACTGTATATGTGTTTGCATTTTGATATACATGTTTTAGGTGCTTAGGTTGAATCGGATTGTTATAGGTCGGACAGTATGTCTCACAGGAAACATACATTGCATGTACTTGATGATGCTTAAATCAACAATATGATGATAATGATTAAATCAAGATGATGATGATTATATCAGGATGATGATGATGATGATGATGATGATGATGATGATGATGATGATGATGATTAAATCAAAATGATTGTGATTAAATCAAAATGATGATGATGATGATGATGATGATGATGATGATATGGAATTTACGACGAAAAAACATGGACAAACCACCATGGTGATGACCGCAACGGCCACTATCCATTGAATGATGAACGTATACCATAGAAAAATGGCAGTGGCCAAACCTATATCATTGCTTTCATTTACTGTCTGTGTTGGGAGATCCTACCCCCGACAAATTTTAAAATCATCATCACGGCCATCATGGCAAAGGAATCCCACAATTACAACCAGCCAAGATCCAGTTGAACCACATTGAACCACCGTAGAACCATCAATTCACCAAGATCCAGTTCACCAAGATCCAGTGGGCCAGGCCAACCAGGGCGGCCGCTCCCAAGTCTAAGCATTGGACGCTCCCCGGATTCAACAGTCTTTGCCTGGCGCAGCTGGATGAAAGCAATTCTGCTCGTGGCCATGTCCATCATGGTCCAAGCAAAGCCCTACAATATGGCTATGAGTCAATATTAACCAACAATCATTGGGCATAATAACCACCAATTATAAGGAAAACAAAGGTCAATGATAGGGGAACCAGGGGTACAGGGTTTTGACCTACAGCCATATTTTAAAGGCCATTGCGCAGGCCTTTACTTGGAACTTTACTAAGCCTTTGCTGAGCCTTTACTGACTTATGGCCATTCATTTCGGTCAGCAAAGGCCTATAGCAAAGGCTTCGTTCAAAATGGCCCTGGGTCATACCTAAACATTCTCAAGAAGGTCAGCATCCCGATGATGTATAGCATCCCGGAAGGCTACATTTCCGTTTTGACCGTTTTGATCAACAAAACTCACAACCAATCAACCAAAGAATTACAGTAACAAACTTTGACAAACCAACAAAAAAAAAACAGCTGATGCAGCAATCCACTGATCACCCGATCAACCCCCAACCTCAACCTCGGACCCCGCCTCCAGGGTAGCGAGTAACTCCTTGGTACCCTTCACATCCTGACGATCTCAGCCGATGATCTTGGGGAAGTGACGACTGAACTCATCGGAAGTGATGACTGAAGTCATTGATGACCAGTATATGATTATACTATACTATATTGATAAAATGTATATATATATATATAAATATACAGTAATTACAAAAGTCACTGGAATTCACACAAGCTCAGCTCAAAACTCATCGAATGTGGCGCTCACAGCATATCCCCTAATAAACAATCATCTTGAAACAAGATCTGATCTTCAGAACTCCGCAGAACTTTTTGTGCACTTGTTTCAACAATATCCCCGATGGGTAGTACCCTGTGACCTGGGATCCCTCAATGAAACTAAGGGGTTCAACACCTGTTTCAACAATAGTTTGAAAGTCGGAAATCTCTGTGGTCCAACACCTTGGGCAGAATCTGCGACTACGATCAAAAGCAAACAACAGCATTTGCATAACCACCTCATCGTCATCATCATCATCATCATCATCATCATCATCATCATCATCATCACCAACATCATCTTCTTGGATATTTGTTGGCTACCATTCGGTTAGTGACCACTCTTGGTGAGCTCCTGTCCTGGCCCTCCCATATTAAATGGATAGCACTGGATATGGCCAACCCAGGCCCCCCCAGAGCCTCAGCAAGTCGCGCCTGGCAGTGTTGGGAGCTCAATGATTGACCTACCTAACATAGCAAGTTTATAGAGAAACCCTGGGAAACCATGAATTCTTGGTGGATTTTTCAGCCAGCTATGTTAGAGTACCAGAGCCTGCCCCTCCTCAGTTTGGTGTCCTTTTTGCCCAGAGATTTTGGCGTTGGGCAAACATATTTAGACACAGGTACTGTAACCCACCACATTTTTAGGCTCTCAGAAAGCATGTGCCACGTGAACTTGTCATCTGGGTACTTTGTCCTCAGTGGATCGAGAACAAATTACTATGTGAAACAGTGGGATCGGTGCTTGCGCATCATGAGTATGTTAGCTGAAAACGCTGTTTCCGCGTGCTGTTCGTCCCCTTTTGCTCCCAAGGAGGTTGCTACATCTTCATATTGTTCACCCTCTCAATCACCTGACCAGAATTGCGTTCATGTCATGAAAACCAGTGACATGTGATCAAAATTACTGTATGACAAGGAGAATGATGACGGCTGATGACAAGTAGCTAATAACAAAACATTGCTGAGAACGATGATTGTTGATGTTCACGATGCCAATCGATTGTTGAAAGCAACTGATGCAAAGGCTTTGAACTAATGTTGACTGCTCGGGGTTGCTAATGCTGCTTCATGTCAGCGCTGACCATGATTGAGCACCTAGGACAAAAATAATCTTCACAATTATAAGTGCGCATGATAGTACCAGCAATAGCAAGCATCAGCAAAAATACCCATAATACACATTCAATCACAATCATGACAGTAGCACTGAGAATAGCAATTGCATTAATAACAGAATACTATACGTCAACACAATAGCAACATCATAGTAATTACAGGAATGTAATAATTACAGTCATTTGCGCAATGGTCAATTAGTGGTTGATAATTATTGTTAGTAACTTCATGTGGGTTGTAGTCGAAACCCTGTTAGTAAATCTTGATCCTAAAGTTTTGGTTGGCTAATAGATGCGGCGGTCATTGTCAAAAAGTCAGTAAAGATAGAACTCTGATGATTGTTGATGTCTATGACAGTACCTCTGCAAATCTTGCCGGGTCTGGTTTCCATGCTGAATCTTTTTACTCGGACGACAAACTGGAGGAATCTGAGCTGGAACTAGAACCGCTGCTGCCAACACTCTGATCATGTGTTTTTCTTTGATGAACATGTGAAGGAATAAAACATAGGACTCTGATGATCATTGATGTTTATGATGGTACCAAAGTGGCTTGGTTTGCCAACGGGTGGGTACCTGACTACTGGGGGCACTTTTGGGCATCGCTGGAGGCATCGAGAAGCATCGCTAGAGGCATCGCTGAATACAAGGTCATTCCTGACATGCTTTCCATGCCAACATGTCAACAAGTATACTCACCATATAGTACCTGAGACTACAAATGGGCATCGCTGAGCATCGCTTACCTAAGAACTGCTTCTTTTGAACTCCCCTACAACCACAAACAGTTGCGGCGGTCTTCATCACGGAAGTATAAAAACAAGTTTGGGTCATGCCTTTACTAAACGTATTTAACCCGGGTTTTGATTCCAACCCATGTGGTTATTTAGTGGCTAATATTCATGATAATCATTACAGTCATTGGCACAATGACAGCACAGTGTCCCCTATATTGTTAAGCATCCCCTATGAGAAATATTAGTCAACCAACCATTTTGTTAGTGACTACTAGGGAAAAGAAACAAAATGTCAATCAAACCACCAACCAGGCATGGTTATAAGCCCTATTGATTGTGGCAAGAATTATAACCCCTATAAAAGCCAACTTCACTGGCATATAGTATCCCTACTGGGTTCTAGTATCCCTCCTGGGGTTCTAACCCCTACAGAAGCCCTATAAAACACAAAGCCACCTACTGGAATCGCCGCCTTCTCAGTGTCATCCTTCGCCCATCGCACTGACCTGGGCAACGGTCTTGTGCCCGGAGCGGGGCTTGTCCCTGGCCCCTTGAGCCCGTGAATATCCCCAGGTCATGTTGTCTCACAGGTTAGCAGCTTCAAGGCACATATCTCCTCAGAATTTGTAAGATATCTTGCATCATCTTACATCATCTTGCTAATTCTCTACCGATCTCTGCCATTTCCTGGCAACCTGCAGTTTCCTGGCTGGATCTCAGTCTCTGGACTCGGCTAACCATGAAGGTTCGCTGATGTATCGCTGATGTGCGACCCCGCTGCGTATCTCTAACCACAGTTCCTAGGGTGAGCTCTAGTAGCGACGATTCTGGTGGTATCTTGTACAAATTCCCCCTACGATAGGCTTCGGAACATCGAGTATCATCATCTGGTTGGTGGTTGAACCATGTCGAACCACCCCGTCATGAAAAATATGCGCAAATCAACCGCCCATGTGTTAACAATTGCGTTGTGAAAATAAACATATGTTCAAAACCACCAACCAGGCATGATTGATCATCAAAAAGATCATCAAAAAGTTCATCATAATCATCATCCTGCTTCTCATCATCTTGATATCTAAACGGTTCGCAGGTCAACGGTTCGCAGGTCCCCGATTCCCAGATCTGGATGATGATCATGGAAACTCCCTTCAGCTTGATCGAGTCAAGAGCAAGAATCACAGCTTCCGCAACTGCAAGGTAGGGTAGATTTTTTTCAGCGACGTATAGGTAATGTTAACCAATGGTGAACAAGGTGGTTCAAGCTTGATTAAGCTGGGGATACCAACCAACACGAATAGGGAATATATTGATATATAATTAATATATATTGATATACCAACTATATGGGTCCATACTGGCCAACCAACAAATGGATAGATGAACATCCCAACAAAAACTGTTCTGGTCATTTATAGGTATATGATATTCACCAGGGTGCCCTGGCATTGACCCGCAGCCACAAGACGAGCATACGGGAAGACTCTGATTGCTTATATACCGCTGGTGAAAAAACACTTCAGCAAGCTGGTTACATATCAAACAAGTTACAACTACGAGATATAACCAGCTTTTCGTATGCTTAGACATCCACCCGGAATTGCCTAAAATAATACCAATCAGCTACTAAAACTGATCTGGAAAACACAAACATTCTTGGTTGGCCTTCCTATCAACACTGTGGTTTGATGCCACATCTATGTGACAAACCTGAGGGTTGCAATTGCTAGCAATAACCCTTGCAACATCTCTGGCCCCACTGCGTATCCTGACAAGTCCTCGGCTTGCTGCCTCTTAAAGTCCTGTGCGGAGTCCCGGTCTCCAAGTTCCGCGGTGAACCCGCAAAAAATCCCATCAAAACTGGTTGCTGGCTATGACCCAACTGCAAAATATGAGTTAATCAAGCCTCCCAAAATCTACGGGACAAATGAAAAATGTCTGGAACAACCGGCTATATTTTGTAGTTGTTCAACGGTTCTTGACGGCTATTATCCCTTATTACCCACTATTCGCCGGCTGAACTAGCCATCAAAAGTGGTGGGTGAACCCCCCAGCCGTTCGCGTCCACATCTCTTCCAACTTCCCTGTCCTCGAGGCTGCAGCGCATGCTGTTCAACTCCAACTTCATGGACTCCTGGTGGATGAACTGACAAGCATCAAGGCCACCATCAAAAAAATGTGGTGCATATAAAGTTGTAGCATGTTGTAGTATATTGAAGTTTGTTCTGGCTGTAACAAACAATTATGAAACAACAATCAGACTTGTTTGCAACTATCATAGGTTTACAACAGTGTTGTCATCAATGACTCACGTGTAGTTGTTCCATGTTCCTAGAGTTCATATTTGATGGCGAACCCTCGCAACAGTCCTGATGGTTCTTATAGCTGTTCCAAGAGTTGTAGTCAATCATCGTCAATCATAATGATTGTAGTAGTGATATGTAGTGATGAGTATAGTCTGTGCCCTACCCAGTACCCTTCCCACTACCCTGTGTTTCAAGTCCTACCCTGATCCTGCCACCAAATCTCCTGCCAACCTGCTAAGCCTCCCAGCTCTACTCCGCTCCTCCGCTTGAGCGGCGCTTTCTGAGAGGTCTCTCAAACGACTGGAAAAGTCCTGATCAGTGACGTCGCACGTGGGTGGTTTCTCAAGCCAGTTGGGAACCCACGAGTTTTGCTTAGGTTATAGGTTTATCATTTATTAACTATAAAATCCTACAAATGATCACAAATGCTTCATTACTTTCAATTCAAGGATGATAGCTGGGGGGGTTCCCTATGGCTTGAGAAACCACCGTGTAGCAACGCGCGAAAGCACTAGCGATTTCCTGAGCCTTGTTTGAGTCATCATGCTCAATCTATGTCGGTTTTTGGACCCATGTCAACAGGTACAAGTACATAACTTCGAATCTCGGGTGCATGTTTACATCACTTGACATCTCGATCTACCTCATCCTCACAACAACAAGTCCCTTCAAAGTGGGCCCCCAACCACTTATATGTTGGTTTATAACTAATCTAACTAGGGTTAACTACCAGTTATAGGGGTTATAACCCAACTTATAAGTGGTTGGGGGCCCACTTTGTTCAAACTCCAGTCTTGGATAGCGCATGGCTCACCGACCCCAGCATACCCCAGCAACGGTTCCTGCTGCTGGCTGAAAGCCTCAAATTCCTCCCGCAGTCGACCAATTGCCCGGTCTAAGGCCGATGTTCCTCAGTTCGCATGGACGCCTTCAACAGCCAACGAGGACACGGCTGCCACATGGCCATGCAGTTGAAGCGAAGAGACGTCTCAATTGGATTCAGGGGAGGGCTAACGCGATGTTACATGATTCATTGATGACTTAAATGATTGATTTAGAAGTGGCGATGGAATCGAAAGCCAATTGGAGAGTGTTAGTCTATTCTTCCAAAAGCCTGCAAAAGCAACATCAATCTGCATGCAATTCACCCCTTTGCCCTGGAAAGTGTGAAATGCTCCAAATTCATCCTCAAGCAATTCTTATTTCTCCCGGTCAGGAGTTCAGAAGCCGTCATGGATGGTGTCGGTCAACAATCTTATTTATTTCATCTTATATATTTCTGTGCATGGATAATTGTAATTGTATGCGGCAATCTTGTCTTAGGCGGACCTTCAACACTTTGGCACTTGACACAATGCACATGATTGCAAACGTCTTGTTGCAGGCAGTACACCTAGAAATATCTATAGATTAAGAGTGCAGCGGCAGAATAAAAGACAAATTGACAGAACCAACACCACTCACCACTGGCGCAGGCGTGCTCTTACATCTTTGCCTGGACACTTGAGAAGTCCTTCCAAAACAAACCAATCAGAGTCAGTCAGACCCTCAAACTACACCCTGAGGGCAGCCTGCATTGGATGGCCATGCCCCCAGCTGGGAAACCTGCAGTTGCCCCTAGTTGCAAGCTGAGCGACGCTGTTGGGCTTCATTTCGCTCCACCTCCTGTGAAGGAGTGCGAAAATTGGCTTCCCAAAAAAAGGACCTTGAAATCTGCAGTTGAAGTTGCAACCCTTGAAAGTTGGGGTGTTTGATTACTGCTGTCATGCTTTCCAGTTGTGTTTTCTATCCACGATCACCTCGAGAACCTGATTGAATGTCGCTTGGCTATGACCTCGACACAACGTGACAACATCCAGGGAAAATCTATGTGCCCAAATACATCCAAACACATCAACAAAAAACACTTTTGGTGGTATCCCCAGCAAAGCCATCGAACCTGCATCACAAGCTCCTGGAACTTTTCGGGAGCCCTATAGAAACGAAACCTGCCTCAATCAACATGCAACCTTCAGGAACCTTTTCCTCAGAACTGCTCCAGAACTTCTGCTCCAGAACTTCCTGGAACCTTGGTCTGCTAGCCACACCGAAACTTCCTGGAACTGGAACATGGCGCCTGCACCGGAAAACACCGGAACTTCGCAGGCTCCTTTATCTTACACTGTTGGGGAAAAAGGATCTCAAAAGGATCTCAACAAAAGGCTTCAAATCCAAAGTCACGAAGCTAAATCAGCAAGCAACTATATCGTTACACCACTCCCGGTAGCTCCTGAACGCTCTCCCTGTTCAAGAAATATACGAATGCTGGTTGGTGGTTTCAGTCAATCAACCCACCAACCAGGATACCACTAGCTCCGTTGCAAATGACATCTGCATTGGCACACTTACCTTTTCATTCACCGTCACCCTGCGGCCGCTCCAGTTGACGGCGGAATTGCTCTCGCAGACCCGCAGTGGTTTTGTGTAACTCCTGTGGGCTGCGCGAAGTGGAGAGGTATCGGTCATCCAATGTTGCCCATACTGATCATAATGTTGTGAATATGTTAGGTTTCTTTCTTTCAAAGGCTCATAATTGTCGATATTGGTGACTTAGTAGGTGATCAATATTTGAGAAACCATTGATATTTGATGGCAAGTCGTCACCTATCTATGATTGAACTGATGATGATTTAGTTATACAAATCTACCCCCATCATTCTTGGGGCTGGGCAACCGGCATATGACCATAAAGTCGGGTACACCGTGAAGACTGTGACCCCATTTGTGGAGATGGTTACCACACTTTCTAGGCCGAGGTGAGGCAACTCAAGTGCGGAAAAGGATTGACCGATGACCCTCTGATTGAGAGATGACACATCTTCTCAGTTGAATATGCTTTCCATCGGATCTAGTTGACATCACAAGTCTGATCATAGGATGGCGTTCGAGGCTTCTTGCAGTATCGCTGGCAATCATACCTTTAGATTCGAGCATGGTACCGGTGAATCGTCCAGTGATAAGTCTCCCAGGGCATGTAAGAGCTTGGGGACACCATCAAGATCCGAAAATTGGGTCTGGCACGCAGTGCCTTCAAGTTTGCATCCTTGACCACACCCCTCACCCGGCAAAGCACCTGCTTGAGTGCCAGCTCCATCTTTTGCACTTCAAAGAGTGTCTGTTCAGACCTCAATCTGATCTACTATCAATCTCTGGAGTGCATTGAACATCTGATTTGGCAGTGGGTCAGTTCACTCTGTACCCCTCGTTCCCCCTATCATTAACCATTGTTTTCCCTATTATTGTTGGTGACTGGCCCCCATTTGTTGGTTGGTTAAGAGCTTGACCCATGGCCATGTGGGAGTGGGTGCCCTGCCCTTGGGGATCCATGTCTCGATCTGAGGCCAAGACCACCAAATCCGCTCCTGGCGTCAGTGCCATGGTCCTTCCCCAGCCATCTACGAGTCCCTGTGCAACAGCTTACCAGAATGGCAGTGCAGCTGCTCCTTAAGGTTGGTCCATACCAACCAAAAACAGGGAAACATCGACCACCTTCGACCACCATCTCTTCCGGTACATTTATCATGTTCTTCGTTGTTTCGGGATGTTTTCGAAAGTGAACATGACCTACGACCACCACTCACCACTAAATTATCCCCCATGAACGTTGGCTGCTTAAGAGCTTGACCTGTGCCATAGCCATGTACGAAAAAAGGGCACCTGCTTGATCTGCTGCTCCATGGGCTTACTGCCCTCTACACCCTGGCACGCCGGCATGACATGGCATGGCACGACGGCTACCGTGGCACTGCTGACAGAGATGCCGGTGATCATAAGGATTCCCAAGGATTATAGGGATTTATAGGCATAGGGATCGGCATAGGGATTTCAAGGCATAGGGATCTATAAAGATTTATAGGCATAGGGATCTATAGGGATTTATAGGGATTTACAGGCATTTATAGGGATTTAAAAGACATGTTGAGATATGCCGTGGTTGTAAAGATCATGGTTGCAAATCATAGGGATTACATGTCGACATACGAGCGTCTAAGGATAGGGATTCCCAAGTATCACCTCAGGATCCCCCGGTGACAGCATTGCAGTTGCAACACATGGCTATGGGTCAGTTCACCCTTAGTCCCCCTGGTTCCCCTATCACTAACCATTGTTTTCCCCGTTATTGTTGGTGACTAGCCCCCATTAGTTGGTTGGTTAAGAGCTTGACCCACAGCCACATTCATTAATCAGGCTTGGGTAGCTTGTCATAAGGCAGCTCATCAGCAATAAAACACAAATTTCCGTTCATTGCAAAAAAAATAAACAAAACTCGTATTTAGTGAGAACTAATTAAGAAACATAGCGAAACATCAGAAAAGCTTGATAACTAAAACAAATTATTCCAAATAAAAACAAATAGAAACACATTAAAACATATACATACAACAAATTATGCACCTGGTAATGCTCACATGTAAGGCTTCAAAGCTGCCAGAACCCACGTACACCCACATGCAGTACCCCGCTCCTTTTTTCAACCCATCTTCGTTATGATCACAGGCTTCTTGTTTGACATCTCATCCACCGCTCCAACATCCATCAAATCATCATGGAACGCTTCTTGTTTGGCATTTCAATTGATCAGGAATGCTTCCAGGCTCCTGAATTTCTTGTTTTTTTTTTCATTTTTTCCAAACGTGTAGGGCCATTTTGGGGAACTCTGCCCTAGGCCTAGGGTTTACTCGCAAACGAAAAACACATCGCACTAAACAAATTATAAACAATTAGAACAATTACACAACATTTCAAAAAATCTCAACAATGGGCACCTCATAGTCATGTTTTTAATATGTGTCTTAGATTACGTAGTTTACTTTCATAATTGGGATCTCTCAAATGAAATGTTTCCAGCATTTTTCCAGTAAAACAAAATTTCTGTTGGGCCAGGAACAGCTACCCAGTTCCACAGGTGCACCCACAGAAATGGAGAGAGGGGCCACGAAGCCAGAATGGCGAGAAAAGGCTATGATGACAGGAAGCTGACAATGAGTCAAAATGAGCTCATGACCTAAAATAAAATTTAATGAAATCTGATGGTTTTCAATGAGCAATAGTTTGTTGCCAATGATGATGGACACCCCTCTGATCAACCCCTCTGTCCTGACAGAAGACACAGGGGTTTAATCTGGCAGAATCATCGACCCCTGCAAGTTGGAGATCAGGCCCAGCACCCGATTGATTTAACACCTGCGTTGCGAGTCCGGTTTCCCTGCACCATTTAGACACATTTGAAAGGGCCCTCCGGCGACCTACTGCTGTGGCACGATGAAGAAAACATTCTCAGTTGGATATTGATGGAAAATCGCGATGATAAGAATCATAGCTATCAGAAAATGAACATCATGCTGAATCATGCTTATCTGGTTGGTGCTTTCAACCCCTATGAAAAATGGCTAATCATTACTAGGGAAAATAAAACATGTTTGAAACCACCAGCCAGTTAACCATAGAAGATCCTATGGTTTGTATAGTCGATCTATAGTCAGTCTTGCCCCAGCGCTGCCAAAAGCCCCATCCTTCACCATTTCGCTGCGCCTCCATGGTCGGGGCCAAGCAAGGGCTGCTGTTTGGACGCCTTGGCGCCGTGACATCACTCAGCATCACCAGCGCTAGTCATCAAGCATCGGTAGCCATCATTACCGACCTTGACATAGGAATTCATAGGAATTCTCAATCACTATTCCAGGGCTTTGGGGTCTGTGAAGGTTCTCTTGAAGTGATGCGCCCACATACATCAACGTGCTCAGGAAGTTCTTCCATGTTCGTCATGTTTGTACAACATTTTGAAGGACATAAGGTGCCCGCCCCCAAGCAGAAACCAAATCCATCATAATCCATACAGACTTGGGGTCTGGACAACAGACCTTTTCCACAACTCTTCCAAGGAGTTGCTTGGCGTGGCATTGCGAGTCTACCCAACAGAACCTTTTGCAAGCCAGAGTGGGCTTTGATAGTTTCATGATCACTAGGCAAATATATGAATATTGTCATGTTCACTATGACACAGACTCAATATCACTCATTGTCAACCACCTTGACTCATCAGTGACAATGCACCATTTATCAACCATATAGCATCCATTATTTTTCAACCTCCATTATCAAATATTGTTATCGACCATATTCGACCATCTTTCCCACTTTGAAACCAACATGAAGGCTTCTCAACCATTTAGCACCCATTAGTATCACTTGCCATTATCGAACATTATAATCGACCATATTAGATCGACCATGTTCGACCACCTATTGCCCACTTTTAAACCAACATGAAGGCTTATCACCCTTATGCTGAACCCGGATGAATCAACCTTCGCATTCAAGGCAGCTGGGGCAATGGGGCACTGATCTCAACGCCATCCCAGACCCAGATCTTAGCACAAGAGACAGAGCTTTTGGATCCATAGCCGACCTTAGGACAAGGGAAAAACAGCCAGGATCCAAAGCCAAGTCACAGGATGTGCAGGTTAAGCTTCACAGGGGTTAAGCTTCACGGATGTTAAGCTTCATTAAAAAAATCCTGGACTTGGACGCAGGCCGCACTAAGTGCTGCCAGGGGTTTGGTTTGGTGGTGCAAAACGGGCCTCTGGAAGCCAAGTGAGTTGGAGATGCTCTGAGCTGGGAGCCATGTCCCAGCCAACGCGACGTACGCACGGGTACCGGGCCCGGGCGACCGGACATCACCCCGGCATATGGCGAGTTGGTTGCTCTGGTGGCTTCTTCGTCCCGAGACCTGGCAGTTGATCAGCGGCTGGTGAATGATGGTCAGTGTTGTGGTTCATGTAGTGATTAATGATGCCGAACATACCATTTCGTATGCATATAGGCCATATGTATTATGGTTGCTAGTGATGCTTCATGACCTTTGAACATAACGATGTACATCATGTATGGTTTGATTGATAGTTCATTGTATAATCTTACATGTTACATAGGAACTGCATTGTTCAGGACACCGGAATTCGTTGGGCTTCTGACTTAGTGCTCGAGGGAGAAGTGTTTTTTTGAACATACATACTGTTTGAATATGTATACAATATATGTCTGGGTAATTTCAATAATTTAGACATGAACTGCTTTAAGTAGACATGTGAGGCTGCTTTGCTATTCTGCCAAAAGCAACTGACACATTAGATGACTACAAAATGCAGCTAAACGTACATTCTGTACATACTAAGGAGTATCTGTGCGTCCACGAAGTTTGCGAGGAGCCACCAGGAAACTCGTTCAGAACGGATTTCTTGGTGCTGAAGAATGCGCAGTTTGATGGTTAATGATGATGATTAACAGTGGTTAAATGATCACAATATGGCTATGGGTCAATAATAATCAACAACTAATAGGGAAATTAAGGGAACATGTTCTCCTAATCCCTTTCTTAGCTAGTTAACTGGCTGTGCTATCACTGGCCACTTCCTACAATTACTCACAGCGCACTACCTACCTGCTACCTGCAATCATTCACAACAACCTACAATAAAATTCCTCACTCCTAATGTCCTCAAAAGAAGAAAAAGAGAAATTCACAATGAACAGCTCACACTTGAGCAAAGCCAAGTCAAAATGACAAAGTAAATTTCTCCCAGGAGGAACATTAGATCCAATCCAATTTAGGATCAATAGCTATCTGCATTCATAACCTCTCAAAAGAAACAGTGGCATGAAAGTAAGCTGGAAACAAACAAACTGGTTTTAATTCAATACAAGTGTTGCTTTGTCAACAAACAGTTTCAATCCTTCTCAAAGGCAAACAAAATGAGTTTTCAATGACAGCAGCGACGCAGCAGCGCTCATGAGTTGATCCAATCCTCAGAGTTATGAACCGTTTAGAAGGGATGCTATCGAAGGTGTTCACATACAAGCCGCTTGAAGCTGTCGACCTCATTAATAGTGGTTTTGTTACAAATGGTGATGAACGTGGCCCTAAAAGTCATGAATAACCAAGTGGGAGAGCAATACCTTTGTAAAGCAGCCAAGATGATGAGCATGATATTGCAACCATGACAGAAGTCAACCATGAATTCATGGACGCATAACTACAGTATCCTCTCAAGCATGGTTATCCTACTTATCGCTATCTTTTTTGTTTGGTACACACAACCACCAACAATTTTCCTGTGTACATCACCCGATGCAATTGTCGGATTCCATGCAGATTGCTGATGGATTGTTACTATGGAAACAGTTGCATGATCATTTACGTGACTCATATGGCAAAAAGGTTTACCAAGCTGCTGTAGCAGTTCGCAGATCTTGATTGAAATGGGTTTGTTTGTAAATTGACGTCTTTCATTGTATCTCTAAGTGTGAAAACGACTTTCGCAAGATTGCTTCGGAGTACTTGCCCTTTGTGCACACCTTGGAGATATGAAGGAATGCTGCCAAATATATCCTGATATATTGTTGATATATTCGCCCATGTTTGATTTTTCTTGATGTGCTCTCATTGACTGGAACATCAACCACGAAGTTCGTTGGGCACATCGCTGATCGACATTGTCCGGCTATCACTCACATATCCATGATCATGGGCGATGCCTTTTGCACATAATCTTGTCCATGCAGGATGTGCATATCACCACGCTGTGCAAGGGGCCCCTGGCAACTGTTCGGGTGGCCCCACACTGGCGTGTTGGCGGAGTTCGGTGTAGGTCCACTGCCCCAGCCCTTCAAAGAGGACCTGTGCAGAATGGCTAAGACTACTTGAGGTTGAGATTCATCGACACACGGTGGATATCAATCATTGATATTGAGGTTTAATGGATTAGGACATTACTGGCTAATAGTGGTTTAGCTTGACCAACCAACAAGAGTGTCGACCAACCCAAAAATATCCAAAAAAAATGGGTGTAGGTGAACATCCCAACCAAGAAGAGTTTTGGAGGAATCTACCCAAAAAAGAAATTGAGAGGAGTTTGGAGGATCTGAACAGCTGCGGTATGGCGTCCCCCTGTAGCCTTGCTGGTCCCAAGAATCCCAGCTGCAGTTCAGTAACATGACAGTAACCACAAACAGTGCACCACTAGGGGGATGCCAATGAATCAAAGACGTGAAAGTCGGATATATCTAGAGGTATGAAATAATATGCCCACCAAAAATGTGGCAATATAGAATCGTAGTTGCTTCAACAATAGTTGCCGCATTTCTAGACTGCTTTTGCTGCTACAATTTTGCCAAGAAGAGCTTAGTTTAATAGCTATTGAGATGGTCTCTAATCATATCATCGTCTACCAAAAGAGTAATTGCTATCCATCTGATGGTTAAACTGCTATGTGGATAAATTATCCAACAACAAAAGCCGTTGGAGGTCCAACGATCTAACCATATAAACCATCTTCTTACCCTACAAAATTAGGGTGTTACCTTAATCCTTTATTTACAAATCCCCTTTTTGCCGACCACACAGGGGTTGAAAGCCCCCTTGCTGAAAAACGAAAAACCATCTGACCTCCCTCAAACGCTTGGAGCATCAGCAAGTACCAAGTGGTACCACCACTCTGTGCGTCTCAGAAAACATGAATACCACTTAGACTACTTGAATGCCTGCTTAGATTCATTGTTCAAAAGAGATACAGTGTGCAAATCAAGTGGGGAGAAACATTTTGACTTCAGTTCATATACATAGGTCACTTTTATACCACAGTATGGATGGATTCCGATAGAGCAAAGGCATCAACTTTAGCTATGGATAGTGGTGGATCCAACGCTGCTCACCAACTCTCTCGAAGGCTTGGGTTCGAATCAGATCCAAACATGTCTTCAGCACCTTCCAAATCATTGAACAATCAATGAATGAACTTATGAACTTGATAGCTCTTGATCTGTTTTCAAGGCTGGGCAAATTTGAGTTTTCTAAGCAAATTGAGGTTGAGAGCGCAGGAATCACCAAAAATCATAGCCTCATTTGGTGTTCACAAGCAGTGACAAAACTTGAATCACCATAATGCAACCTCATTTGTTCAAAAGCAGCCTATGCTTAGAATGGAGGTCATTATATGGTGGTGCCTCAAGCCATAGGGGTACCCCCAGTTATCATCCTATTAATGATTGTTTATCAATTAATAAACCAACTATAGCTTTGGGGTCCCCAAACTGGCTTGAGAAACCAACATGTAGTAGTTGTTCAACTCGTTGATTATTGTTGGTGATTAGCTCTATGTAATCAACAATATAAACCTTCTGAATCAGTCTTTATCCCCTATGATTAACTATTCTTACTGTTTCTAACCCCCTATGCTTGCAATATGGCTGCGGGTCAAAACCCTTAGTCCCCCTGGTTCCCCATCAAACCATTGTTTTCCCTATCAAATTGTTGGTGATTATCCCCCACTAGCTTGTTGGTTAAAGCCTTGACCCAGCTCGCCATATCCCTACAACAATCATAAATCAACCCCCTCATAAATCAAACCCCGGATAGTATCACATAGTAGTTCTTCAACCATAAGTCCTATATAACTCCCTACAACAATCATCCCAACACCATAGGTGCCATCCTTGCGCCACAGATTCGGATTCCTGTGCCCACCACGGCGCGCGAAAAGCCGGCCGCTTGCAAAACGCGCCTGGCGGAGACCTCCGAACCTCGGAAGCCGCTCCGCCGTTGGGTAAGCGCGGTTTCCCGGGTACCCCCTGTGGTGGCTAATGGTGGTTAAACACCAGAAGTAGGCTTGTACTTAATGGTTGCACTTATGGGGTATCAATAACCACCATCAGATCTTTTTTGATGGGTAAGCTTGTGCTGAAGGGTGGTGATTGAACACCAGAAGTAGGACATAGTATTCAAGAATCGTCCAGGATATGGTGGAATGTTTGATTTGTAAAGAGGATATATGTAGGATATACGTTGTTTCAAGAAGGATCGGATTTGCAGTATTTGGGTTTCTCAAGACAGTTTGGGGACCTGAAATATGGACGGTTTATCACTATAAATCGTTCATAAACTGGACAATTGTCCTTTCAAAAACGATAGCATATGTGTGTTTATGGGGCTATGTAAGAAAAGATACTAAGCTATGTTTTTTCAGTATTATATAATTACTATATATATATATACTAAGATGAAACATATCATATTATATCATAACAGACAACGATTATTATATATATAAATGGATATACATAGTTACACATAGCTTAGGATATCATAGTATGCTTATACTGGCTATAGTGGGTTATCAACCAACTCATAAGTATGTTCAAAAGATCGCAGAGTCATAGGGTAAAGGAAAAGGTTCCAGGAAATCGGCTATTTAGCAGCACAGAAATGCCGTTTTCCTATAAGCCAATGGGTTGACACAGTAATTAAACCTAGTGACCCGGTGGAGATTGATGATCAAACAACTACAGTATGGTGCAGTGTACCCTACTGACCCAGTGGATTTTGCAATGATATGCATATTCCAGTTGTCCAAGGTCACAATTTGAGTTATGTTGCAGTTGTTTTCATCGTAAGCAAACATGATCACGATTCATCCAATGGGGAATTCAAGGAACATATAATCAATATTCAGCCTTGCCGCACGTGTACCATCCGCAGCATCCTTGTTGCAGCGGGGCCCCGCGCCCGAACGAGACGTGGCATGCGACATGAAGGGCAGCGAGTCGTCGAGCGCTAAGTCCGTGTTTGATGAGAACGAAACATGTTTTGCCAAAAGATTCAGCAATCCATCAAGAATAGCATCCCAACATAGCCAGTTGCCAGTTCCCAGAATGATGCATTTCAGGCATCCGCAGCTTCTCCAAGTGTTGATGGTCAAACGCACCTCACGTAGCTTATCTGGAGCCAGCATTGAGGGCAGTTGCACAAAAACCACACGGCTGGTGTCAAATCACCCGGGTGCACAGAAAAATGCGGGTGGTTGAACCACCCCTCTGAAAAATAGTAAGTAGTTAATCATATTCATTATGTAGTCAATGAACCAATATCAACCAACCGTCCAAAACGTAGAGGAAAATAAACAAAGTTCAAAAAAATCAAATCCACCAGCCAGTGGTATTGTAGAGGATTCGCAGCATCCTACCGGGAATAACTTGTCAGTTTGACCTATGGCGGAGACAAGACTGAAGGGCGTGCGGTTGGTTGGATGTCAAGGCTGGAAAAAAATGCAAATTTGCTTGGTGAAATGGTCAACCAAAATTTCCAAAGATTTTCTGGAAAGAATCGGTGAAAGAAAAGTGTCAACCAAGTAAATCAAGAACACGATTCGTTGATTTGAGCCGTGTTGACATGTCACATGGATGTCCTGCGGCAAATGATTCTGGGGACACAAAAGAAGGACGCATCGACACCGAAGCAACCACCCTTGCATCTTTTGACGAGTGTGGTGCTGGATCAGATTGCGATACTGCACTGCTACGCCGCATGCAGCTCTACATGCCACGCGGGTAGCAGGGAGGCCTTGCTGACACGTTGTGAAATCGATCTAGAGCATTGCACAGCACACACTTTGGCATGCCAGAAGCCAACATGACGGCGTAGATCTCTTGCAATTCAAAACAAACTATCCCCTATTATTAACCATTACTATCTATTAATCACTATTATCAACCATAATTAACATTTGTTAATTGACCATGTTTAAGACCACCAAGCAGCTTTTGTTTCCTATAGTCATTGGCTGCGCAAGATCACAGCGCAAGATCACGACGGGCCACACGCATCGAAGGTCAGGTCCAGGTCCTCGGAAACCGCGTGGCCTTGCTGAAGGTGTGAGCCTTGATGTTGCAACATGAGTGGGGCTTAAGTATCTTCAGTAATAAACTTATAGTGAGTTAATGATAGAAGGAGTTGATTGATTATAAACTACAATAAGCTTAAGTACAGGAGTACTACAATAAGCTACTCCGTATAATCAACGAATATAAGTATATACTAAAGTATCTTCAGTACTGACAATGTAGTAGAGGAGTTGATTGTACAATTGAGTACTAAGTTATGATGAGAATTGGCTCATGACGAGTACTAACTCATGATGAGTACTAACTCAAGGAGTTGATTATACAATGTATAGTGAAATTTGTTAATATGTGATAATTAAGATCATTGATGGTAATGAAACTTCATCAATAAATGAAAATATGTAATAACCCCCCCCCATATCTGAATTTCAACTTCTTCAAGACCATCGATTCAGCGAGCATGTGACATGTGGGGGTATCCAGTCGTCTACACCGTAGACCCCACCGGTAAACATCTTCAAAATCCAAGGCCACCGGTACCTTGACGTACCTTGCGCTACCGGATTTTCAGCTACCCGGTGGTTGGGAGCTGTACCTGGTGACCCCAACGGCTCACACCCCCCACCCACGTCTAGGTATCTTTAAGTTCAGATCTTCACCTACTCATTGGTCGGGATATTTTCGGGTTGGTGAGCAATCTTGTTGGTTGGTCAACCTTAACCACTCTTAGACGTCATATCCAACCAAATAATCCATCAAACCTTAATATCAACTATTGATATCCACGTCAATAACTGCTGCCATTAATATCATAGTATCCCCTGACATAACCTTCAAGGTAACCTTATTATCAGCCATTAATATCCAATCAACTAATCCATTCACCCTGAACATCTCTTATCAAACATTGATATCTACTGAAACCTTAATATCCGTCTTCTTAACACCAAATATCCTTTCTTGAACCTTAATATGGGTGTTTCTCAAAATCGGGAACCCCCCTAATCATCCTATATTAGGCCATTAGCTATTTATAGTAAAGAACCAACCATTTTTTGGGTTCCTAATTTTGAGACTGGCTATGGGTCAAAACCCTGTACACCTGGTTCCCCTGTTATCATCAACCATTGATTTCCCCATTATTATTGGTTGCTATCCCCCATGAAATTGGTTGGTTAAGAGCTTGACCTATGGCCGCTGGTATATCCCCTATTGGTTTTTTCACATGTTAGGTTTTTTCACTTGTTGGTATATTCCCTTATCAACTCCTGTTCTCCAGCGAGATGTTGCGCCGAGGTCGGGACGAATATGACGCGACTCCGAAGCTGGAGCGACGCGGTCGAGGATCTGCAACGGACGCCATGGAAGCAGGGAGTTCGCTCATCAAAGAACCAATGGTCCAATGGTTAAGCTGGTGATATAAGGCTATGGGTCAATATTAACCAGCAATAATGGGGGATGATAACCAACCATTTTAAAGTGAAAATAATGGTTAATAGTAGGGGAACCAGGGGTACAGGGTTTTGACCCACAGCCATATAATGGTCATAGAATGGGTGTATAATGGTTATATCATGGATATATAGTGGTTATATGATGGTTAAGCTGGTTGTTAATGGCTAGTACCTAATGGTTAAGAAGCTGGTTTCTGGTGATGGAATGGTTAAATAAAGAGCGATATGATGGTGATATAACGGCTATATGATGGATTGTATATAATTTATAGTAACTAATTAATAGTCAAGCATGGTTAAGCTGGTTGACAGTTAGTCATAAAGGAATCATAACCAATGCTAGGGAATATACCAAATATGGCGAGTTGGGTCAACATTAACCAACAGAAGGGTAGGTGAACATCCAAACAAATACTAATTACGCTCTGGTAAACTAATCTGGCAATGGAACATCCACCATTTATATCATTTACTAATTGGTGTCTTCCCTGTGTTTCACTATAAAGTACAGTATGGTCAAAATCCATTGCTAGGTTAGTTTCCTGGAGAGTAGTTTGGTCATTTAGGGGATGGCCATCATCGTTGGAGAGCCTACATGGAAAGCCTTAATGGAGAGCCTACATGGATTGCGCTCTACACATGGCTCTGCAAGTCTTGTGTTTCCCCCACACTTGACACGCTGAAGCCATACAAACCGAACGCCAAAGGCGACCAAACCAGTTACACCAAAGCGAACAGAACAGCATTGAACTACTACTCCACGGAAGGTTTCGCCGAAAGAGATGGAACCACCCTTTAAAAGGCCAAAACCAACTGTTAACGGCCCAAAGCTGCAAATCGCCGCGATTGAACCTAGGAATGGTGATGACTAGAATGCTAGTGCTGAAGAGTGGTGAATCAAGGTTGATCACAACTCATTGCATGACCAGTTCCAAGCCATACGCGGCTTGCCTGAGTGTTCCAAGTGTTTAGGTCACCCTACGCTGACAGTTACCTTAACAATACGTAACCAACCCGAAACAACAACGGTAGAAACCAGCTGGTTACATACTGTAACTCCGAGCATAGGGTGTTTGTCGTCTCTTAAGATCACCTAAGAAGATTCTACCCGGTCGAACCTCGCAACAAAATCTGGCTTTGCATCAATCAAGTGCCAAAATTCCCAAATGGGTCATGTACAAAGGACAGGCGCCTGTGCACCCCTGGTCTGCGGAAAAAATGAAGCATATTAGTGGTGATGGATGGTGATGGTTAATGGCTAATAGAGGTTTATAACAATGGCAAAAAATGGTCATCATAAAACCGTTTACACCACTGTTGATGTACCTTTTGCTACTCTTGATTGTTGCTTGTCACAGCTTGGCAAACCTTCTGACACCAGCTTGTTGACACTTGCTGGCCATTTAACCCACCCCTCAAAGGCACCACACTG
Source organism: Symbiodinium kawagutii (assembly GCA_009767595.1). Lineage (NCBI taxonomy): Eukaryota > Dinophyceae > Suessiales > Symbiodiniaceae > Symbiodinium > Symbiodinium kawagutii. Next base: position 382,679 of record VSDK01000343.1, read on the forward strand.
CGCGCCTTGTCCTACCAAGCTACTTCCATCCCTTAGGGCTCCACTATGCAAAAGTCAGGGGCTGAAGGTGATGATTCAAGCGTCGATCTCAAAAAGCATGGTTGGAACGTGATGAGTTGCACACTCTGGAGTGAGTTCTAGTCATTGCAAATTCATGCTCGTCAAACGTACGATGCTGGAGTCCAATGTAGCATCTGCTGCCTCGAAAAGGCATCATGAACCACTGGTAGTAATGCGCTTCATGAACCAACCTGGTTGGTGGTTTCAACCCCCTAAAAAATATTAGTCAACCAACCAATTGTTAATAATTACTAGGGAAAATCAAAAATGTTTGAAACCACCAACCAGCAACAAGTAATCGCTTGCCCATGGCTCCCACTTCGGCGAAGAAGCTGCCTGAAATTCAAGAAACCAATGATCTGAGGCCGAGACCGATGTAGAATGGATATAAGTTGCTGGATATGGGTGTCCTGCCAAGGATTCCAAAAAAATCGTCAAGCCAGTCTAAATATCATGAAACGGAATCTTGGCTTTTGGCATGTGAATATGGGTTTTGGATGATTGGTGAATGAAGTTTTTGCACGAAATCATTCAACAATTTTAGTGATTATCCAATGACTTCAGAGATGATTTGCACAATACTCCTAATCAAGGACGACACCAGACCCCAAGCCAAACAAGGATCAACGATGAAAAGGGGCTTGGTTGACATTCAAGAACTTTGCGATCCAAACATCAGCCATGGGCGGACCCTTGTGACAGCACCTGGTATGAAGTCACCGTGGCCATGGGTCAAAGCCCTGGGAGAAAAACAAACAAAAACTTATCATGTGTTTAGAAAGTCGGCCTTCAATTTTGAGATCCAGAAGTTTGGTTGATTTCCACCGTTTAGTTCAGTTATGTTTGGTTACTATAGTTGTTTGAAGCAAGGATGACTGTTGACAAGCGCAGCATCTGTGATCCCAACATCAAAAAGCGTCCGCAGTGTCCCCCCAACAACTTCTCATTCCTGTCCTTCAACTCAATCTGTCGCTCTCTTTCATCAAGCATCATCCTGCGACATGCAAGCGGCCAGCTGCCGATTGCGGGCTCCCAGAAATTCAGCAACCGCAAGCCTCTGACTGCCCGTAGCACCCCACGAAATCAAACGAATCCATTTTCAACGATCGACAATCGTAGTTGAGGGATCCAAAGCACCAAAACCCCAGCACCCAACTTCTTAGCGCAACATGAAAAATCCCCCCACTGCCATGCCTCAGAGTGCGTATCGTTGCAGCGTTGTCAGCGACTTTGGCCTTGGGATTGCTGGGGAAAGAAGTCTTCCTGCTTTTTTCCTTTTGGATACCTCTTGCAAGGTGGCTAGGCTGTGCGCCGCTCTTTGCATGTTTCGTTGCAGCAAGGGCGCAAACCCCTTTGGACGCATGGAAATGGAAATACCCCTTGGCCTTGGTAATGGAACATGGCAATAGAAAATCATCACTTTTTCCAGGGAAACCCTGGGAAACCAGCTATTTCTATTGTTATAGATTTTCCATCGCTTGGTGAGTTTACCAAAGAGTAGTTCGGATTCACCATGTAAAAACCTGATTTCAGGATGGTCTCAGGTGCTGTAAAATCACTGGTGGCCCAGCTTCTTGAGACTATCATGGAGCCGGAGCAGGAGATCAACCGATACCTCCAGGATCAATCAATGGTTGCCAGGTCAAAGAGAAAGACCAACCAGGTGGCAACCCCCAGGAACACCTGTTCTATTGTTGAAGCGTGCACCCCTGAAGTTCACTGAAGACCAAGCATATGGAAGGCCAAACATAGACCGGGACATATTCGAAGAAGACATCCCCCACATTTTTCAGACGCGGCGAGGCATCGCTTGAAGATTTCTTGGCTGCGCACTGACAGTTCTCATGGGGCTGTACCAATCAGGGAGCACCTCCTGCTGGTTTGCCCACATGAAATCACCTGACAAATGCCTGTCCCATCCGAATTATCCTCTGGATTTCACTCCGGACACCCCAGGGTCGACATAAACTCAATCAATGTAGTCGGCAACCGTCGAAGCAAAAACTATGCGCAAGCAGCATTGAAGCAAGGCAGTCTTAGAAGAATCAACCCACAGACTGGAGTTGTACTCTCTCCGTTGCCTTGGGATGCCTTGAGTTGTTGAGTTCGCTTGCAACCGGGTCTGGTGATGTCTTGGGTAGCAACCTCCGACTTCGCACACACACACATCATGCGGTCTCAGGGGGCCCAGCTTCCGCTTGATGTACGCCTGGAGGCGCCAGATTGGTAGCTTGATCAGGGCTTCCTCCTGTAGACTTAGGTGTTTGTTTGAAGGTTTCCTGAATAAACTTAGATTGCTTTTTGTTTCAAGGTTTCCTGGTTTCCCCATCATGAACCACTGTTTTCCCTATTATTGTTGGTCCTCCCGTCCTTGGTTGATTGATATTGACCCATACCCAAATGAGAGTTTGGGCTTAGGGGATCCTTGATCCAGTAAATGTCGGCCATAGTGCACTTGATTTGTGAAATGGCACGCGCGAATTGCGGAGATTAAGTTTCAGAAATGACTTTGAGGTTATGTGTGTCATATTCGGATCCCTCTATCGCAAAAATACCCTCTCCTAGTCGAAATACCAGTCGGGCGCCGTTCTTATCATTCTTGGGCCTTTTCCACCCTCCAAATCTGATGCAAGCCGCCTATGTCCACAAAAAAATCCTATGGAAACCACCAAACAGACTGCATCATCTACTGAGATCCCTAGTGAAACCATCCATCATCTACCAAGTATTCCTATCTGTACCTGCTCATCCCATCCCATGGCATTCTTCCCGCCTGCGCGGTACATGTCCAGCTGATACTGGGCCTGGCCCAGGGCTCAAGGTTTGGGTGTCTGGGCATCCTTTCCTAGATCAAACCCAATTTTCACATCCTAAGGCTCAAACCCAAACCTTTAGGGATGAAATAGATGAATTACTAAGCTAAGTTTCGGCAATTCATCATTCTTTGAGCCCTAAGAAAGGTGGATTGCTGCTGGATCAAGTTTCCAGAGGGAACAAACCATGTCTAAAACCATCAACCGGTAAAAATGTTATGTAAAACCTACAGTTTTCCCATTCACAAACAGACCAGCTCATCACCCGTTTTTTGGGAACACATCGAGAGCATCATGACAGAAAACCTGGCGAGTTGAGCTTCAATTTCTCCCATTTGGTTATCTAAGATCATGTACTATCGTGCACAAAGCACATGTGTTTTCAGCAGCTGAGCAATACCCCAGATCGACTTGATATGTATAAATTCCTGAGATCCTGAAGTTCAGGTTTTTGATTTGACTCATTTTGACTCTATCAAGTCGATCTAAAGAATCCAATTTTTTCAGGTTGTGGTTGTCCTTAGATCCTTCGAAATCCTGGCCGCCACGACAGGTTCGCCACGTCCCCGGCCTCTTCCAGCTCCGCATCGCGTTCCTCCAGCTGCGTTTCAGCCACCTGCGCTGCCCACCACTCGACACGACATCGCTGCCACCCACCCGTCGTCGCCTGAAGCGCGGCTTCCTTGCCGTCCAACTCGCATTCCAAAGACATCACCTGCAGCGCTGATGGATTTCTGTGAGTCCACAACCACCTTGAAGTCAATAGTAGTCTGGATAATTAAGTTGGATAATCAAGTTGGATAATTAAGTTGGATAATTGAGAGGATAAATACTGATGTGATGTATTCCAGTTGGATAATTTAGAGGATATATACTGATGTGATGTATTCTGATGCTGGAGAATTAACTAGTAGTTGCACGAACGTGAATCGCGGCTTGTCATCTGCAGGTTCGTCCCATGACCTTTCCACTGCCAAAGTTGGATACTTTGTAATTCCGGAGAAAATCCGGCAGCGCTTGCAAGCGCTATGAAAGTCCAGCACTTGCAACGTGCAAAAAGTACAGCAACATCGAAGCAAACAAAGGGGAGACTTCAAAAATCCAGACTCTGATCAAGGGGAGCAAGCTGCACAAACATGAAACACTAACATTCACAAAATCGGTTGTTCAGATGTGTTGAGGCTTTTCTAAGCACCAGGCTTTTTCTAAGCACAATAGTTGAGTAATTATCATTGATATCTTCGTAGCTTCAAAGGCATCTATGAGCCGAAATTCTTCTGCAATGTCTCATGGCGTTGAATCTCCCAATGAGTCGCATGATTGGCACGCCTTCCAAAGGCTGTTTGATGCCAGAGATGATGTTTGGTTATGTGAGACAACAATGAACCAGCTATGAAAACAAAAAAACAACACATTGAAAGTGTAAAATGGGGTAGTGTAAGGATAGCCTCTCAAAAATCAAGAAACTGAGTTTATTGATGCGAAAAAAGTCAGGAACGACAGTGACCAACAGATTGATGTCGGCCTTCCAACTTGATGGCTCCGCGCCGTTGGACTCCCACTGCGGCCTGTTGTTTGGCAGCTTCCCTCCAGCTGAAGTCTGCAGCCACGTCCTGAACCAAGCTACTTGGCTGGCAGCTTCCATCGAAAAATGTCAGGAATCAATTTTTCCTATAGTTGACATGAGGATGGAGTTCTTGTGACATGTCTACTGAGCATGGAGTTCTTTCATTTCGAAGATCCTCGGTAGATAATTTTCAAAACTATACACCCATCATCGAATGATCAATCTCGTCAGCATAGAAAACATGCAGCACGTGACTGAGAGCAGTCAGAGATATAACAACGGGACAGTCTCAATGATCAACACAAATCTGTGGTCAAATCTGGTCGGAAATGCCTGGTCCCAGGGGGTGACCCTCATGTCGAAATCGCCAAATCGCTTACGGTGAAACCCCAGAGAAACATCATGATCAATCATGATCATTGTATCATGGTGGTTCTATCTACAATCCAAATACTCCATATTGAACTGGTAGATCTACCTACATCACTTAGTCATTTTAGAGGTAAATGAGTTGGTATATAAATGGAGCATCATCCGGAGCATCATGGAGCGCAATGCAGCCCTTCCATGAACGGACCCGGATCGGCAGCTAGTTCCCCCCATATCACAAAGATTTCCAAGAAACAATTCAATCCCAGCCATTTTCACCCACTTTGGGTCACAGCTATGGTTCATCTGCAGATGTTCCCCAATCTATGCGGGGATCATGCTGAAGGATGGAACTATCTAAAGCAAAGCAAATCATTCAAACACTGAATCATCCAAATCCCAAACAAAAACACCTTCTAGCCGTATAGAAGGTAAGAAAACCCCACGTTCGCAGCACCTGTAGACACCGAACTAGCCTTACTCTATCAGCAACTTGACAATCATAGCCCTGCTTCTCAAGAGGCAGGTGAAGCCTGTCCTTCAGCTCTCAAAGTTTCTCAAACCAATGGGGTTACTATAGCTTGTCCCATGTTATTTCTATCTATATGGGGGTTTCTCAAAATAGGGGTACCCCCAAATCATCCATTATTAGTCATTATTAGTAATAAACTAACCATTTTTAAGGGTCCCCCATTTTGAGAAACCCCCATATACTGAAAATCAAAAGCAACTGCTTGGAAATGGTTGGAAGCGGTTGAACGTTACGCAAGGTGATCAATAGCCGAATCGTTTCCAACCATCGATCCGAGCGGAAAGGGGGACAGGGCCAGCTACCCGACGTTTTCGGTGCCTTGTCGGCACGTTTCCACAACATCTCGATGGCGCAAATGGCCTGCAGTAGACCAAGGCTCTCAGTGATGATGGAACACGGCTTCGATGTAATCCTTTCCCCCTATTACCAAACGACTCCCCCCCCTCCCCAAACACTAAGAACCCCATGTTTTTTTTATATCAGGGGGTGGTTTAGTAACAGGAGAAAGCGGTTAGTTGGACCCTTTTCATAAACCAATTATGGTTCTTATGTACCCTCATCCCCAATTCATTGATACATTGGTCCAGTTGGACCCTTGGCAAAAACTGTACTGAAGTTTGTTGCTGGGTCTTGGATTATCGGCTCCCGTCGAGCCAAAAGATGTGCTCGGGCCACCTATTGGCTGGATCTGTATAGCTCATCTGTTTGTGGATGTTTGTTTTATTAAATCAATAAGTAAATGAATTAATAAGTGAAGAAAGAAAGAAAAATCTGAATAAATTAATAAATACATATATACATGAATAAATGAATGAATAAGTGAATGAATAAGTGAATGAACGAATAAAAGTACATAAAACAAACTACAATTCTATATAACTGGCGTTCAAAATCCTGATTATGCGGACAGCATCCCGAGTCAATCTCAAAGCTCGTGATGTCTGAGCATCTGCGACGGTGAGGAACGAGAATCTGCCAAAACGACTCATCAAAACCACTCAGTCATCCAAATGCCGACCCTGTCAAACCAAGGCCGTTTCCATTAAAAAAATCTGCCCCAAAAGAGGGATCCCTCCGCGCTGGGTGCAGGGATGTAGCCTGCTGCTGTTGTTGCTCATCCTCCTCGCTCCAAGCTAACCCGGAAGACACCACTGGTGGCAGTGCACCTGGAGCGCAGCAGCTGGGGAAGGCAAATCATCCAAGCAAAGTTAGAGTAACTTGTAGCGCATGGCAGTTGGGTATTTGACTACTTCCATGTACTTCCGTATCCAATTCCTATCAACATTTGGTTGGTTTATCCAACATGTCGGGAACAAATTTTCGGGACCTGTCACACTCAGCAACGCTGCTCCTTGCCTCCTTCAAGTGTGGTATCAAGAGCTGCACTCACTGTTGCATCAGCCTCATGGAGAGTCTCGGAAAACAACTTGCGTCATTCATGATGGAATTACATGCAAACGGGGGTCCCTGAAGTGGGTCATGTTGTGCCTTCGCATCAATATAAAACAATATGGCTATGGGTCAACATTAACCAAGCAAATAATGGAGATATCACCAACAATAGTAGGGAAAACAATGGTTTGAATGATGGGGAACCAGGGGTACGGGGTTTTGACCCACAGCCGTATGAATCATTATCAGCCATGGAATTAGCTGTCTGTGATCAACCATTATCAGCCATTCCCTGTTGGAAGGAACAACAGAAACAAATCAACTGCTAAAGGTGAGGAAGCGGAGACGAGAGGAGTTGTGCAACCGAATCGCCAGCACAAAGGAGACAAACAGCAAACAAACACAGCCATTAACCATTCTTCTTTGTCCTCTTGTTACCAATAAGAACGGTCAAAAATGTCCATAATCTTATTGACCATTCATAATGCCCATGGTGAATACATTACTATTCTCAACGTCCAAGTCTTATGGACCATTCATAATGTATATATCAATTGACCCTATAGGTCAGAGTATTGACCATTAAGGAAAGTATTGTCCGATTGAGCATATCTGGTAGGTGGTTTCAACCCCTATGAGCAATATGCTTGTCAACCAACCATTTGTTATAATAATGACTAGGGAAAATAAAACATGTTTAGAACCACCAACAAGGCAGTTGTTTAATCATTGTTGTCAGTTATCATCCCCTATTCTGAACTTCAGAACCTATCATTAACCATTTAAAACCTTTGTTGTTTGAAATCACCACCTAAATGGTGGTTTCTCAAAATAGGGGTACCCCTAAATCATCCATTACTAGTCATTTATAGTACTAAACCAACCCTTTTTTGGGGCCCCCCATTTTGTTCATACTCTGAAAAAAAACATCCACCAACGAATGATAAAGGCCCGGCCAGTGCCTCAATGCCAGCGATGTCCCTAGAGACCTGCCATGGAAGCGCACCACCAGAGATCACAACGGGCACCCAGAAATCCGAATGATTGGCAGCGAAGTATTTGTCGATGGTTGGCTAGAATTTGTTGATGGTTGATCATAGGGGATAATGATGGAACTAATTAGCTAAGTTGATTCAGTTGACCATTCCAAGCATGGTTGATTCAGTTGGCAACTCAGCTTGTGTAGTTGCTTCAATTGATTCTGAAAAAAAGAAACAGGCGTTGGCAACTCACTTGGTTGATTCAGTCAGCATCACTGCCTACCATACAGGTCTCTGCAACAAAAACTGAGCTTGCTCCAGAACCATGAGTTGATTCGCTTGATAAACTGCTAAACAACTACAGTCATCGTTCAGCGAAGCATCAGCATCGCCCAGCATGACCAACAATGGACAAGTGGATCAATCCTTGACCAAGGAGAAATCAAGGGGGGATCAAGGATATGAACATGACTCCAATATTGCAAATTGTGGACTTTGTTGGATCAATAAGCATTGATCAGTATATATCCATGACTGGTGAATCTATGTATTGTTGGATAATTTCCCCTGGTGACATCAATAGGACCCGCTGGCAAACTGACCTGGGATCTGAAAATCACAATTTCCAAAGGAAAAACCATTATAAATAGTGGAATGTCTACTTCCAGATTACTTTGCCGGAGTGTAAGAACCATCCATGTCACCATCAATATATGCCCATGGGTCAGTTCACCCCGTACCCTTGGTTCCCCATCATTAACCATGATTTTCCCTATTATTACTGCTAATTATCCCCCATAAACTTGGTTGGTTAACTGCTTGACCCAGCTCGCCATATCCTTGAGTATCCATCCAAACCTGAGTCCAGTAGTTCACATCATGGTTCCCCCAGGTGGACCCCAAGAACCATCATGTCCAAGGGAACCGATCAGCCCGTCCCCGAGAACCTCGTTTGTGGTCTCGTTTTCAGGCGTCGCTGCATCCTCCCAGGCCAACCCCAGGCTTCCCAAGAAAGCAAACAAGAGAGGGCTCTTCAAAAGTAGCCCGCCACGGCCACAAAAATTCTTTGTTTTTTGTTGTTTCCTTTCGAAAGAAAAGAAAACCTCGAGCTGCGAGATCGCTTGAAAGCAGCGAATCTATGGACAATCAAACTTCATACAATAATCGACGTGATCGTCCAAAGCCCTATCAATACCAAAAAGGAACCACGCGAAGACACAGGATTCTGGCACGCAACTCATCTACACAGTGACGGCAAGGACAGAAACGAGCCAGGAGGAGGTAGACGCTCACAAGAAGGAAGCATGATCCAGGAATATGTTCCTGGAGTTTGGTCTGTTGAGATCATTGTGTTTCAATATGTTGATTCCAAGCTTTTGCTCTATTCATCATGTTGAGTGAAATCGATCCAATTGACCATGCTGATCCTGTTTCGATTGGATCAGCACATGCTGATCATCACTGCCACAGCGCCGTTGCTGTGATTTCTTGGTTGAAAACAGCCTAGCTGAAAAGCGATGGATCCGCTGGCTCCATAATGGATACCGAGCTAACTGATCGTATGGCGCTTCGTGATCGTTCACTGTCAGCTATGATAAGGGATGATAAGGGATAATCTAGCGGACAAGAATATGGGATGATAATTAATAATTAATTAATATAATCGGATGATAAAGAGCGATAATAGTAACTAGATGATAAGAATGAATTGCACAAATAATTAGTAATAAATGCCAATAAACAAATATCAAACAATCAATATATAGCTGCTATAATTGATACCGCAATCTTTTCGAAGCAAAGAGTATGTGCCTTCAATCTGACCACGACAGGTATTTCGGGTACCGCTTCGATACTGTGGATGAAAATGGCAGTCGTTTCCTCGAAGTCAGGAAGCCCCTACCTCTAAGCCCTCCTAAGCCGTGGATTGGTCGGAAAGGAGCCTCTACTTCCACTGGGTATGGCGAACGCAACAAACAAAGTGTGAATGTTTCCTACTGATTCCTGGTACGTCTCATCTAGGCAGATTGTAGGACCCCTGTTGAATCTCTAACACCTCACAACTAGGATGCATCATTGAAAGGTCCAGAACTCTACCTTACATCTCTTTGTTCAGTACCAAATCTAACCCTTTCTCATCATTAAAACCTACAAAATCTACATTCATATATCTCTTTAGGCATCGAATCTATCTCGCAACAGACTACCTTTGCCTCAGTTTCCAAAGCCTGGGAACCTTTGGGGCAACTTCCTGTGCGATCCCGCCTCGCACGCTTCTGACATGGCGCCCAGCGCCCCCCTTGAACCAGCCGCATGGACTGTGCTTGGTCGCCCCACCATCGTATGAATGGTATGGTGGTTTCTCAAGCCAGTTTGGGGACCCAATGATTCTGGTTGGCTTGTTACTAGAAGTGGGTTGGTGGATGATGAGTTTTGGGGTCCCCTATGACTTGAGAAACACTCATATGTTTCTATCTAGAAGTGAGTTGAGGATTCATCGATATGCGGCACCATGTATCCTCTTTCAAAATAGGGGTACCCGTAAATCATCCCATATTAACCAGCTATAGTGATAAACCAACCATAGCTTTGGTGTCCCCTATGGCTTGAGAAACCACCATCGTAGTGCCAACTGCAGTACATGCTGTGTAGACTTGCCATACAACTTCTACGAGACGGGGTGACTCACGCGCGCGCCTCGAGAAGATCACGGCCCATCATGGGTAGGTAAACATCCTAGTGAAAACCACTTCAATATGGTCATGGGCCACTAATCAATCTATAATGCGGGATAATAATCGGCAATAATAGGGAAAACAGCCTGGTTAATGATAGGGGAACCAGGGGTACAGGGTGAACTGACCCACTGCCACACCGCTGACAGGGTAAAAACATATGCCTGTGGAATGGATCAGCAGGCACAGGCGAACGACTATCTTGAAGTTCGGCTCTGGGAAAGGCAAATCATTATCATCAATACAAATAAATCTTAAGTGTAGGGGCAAAATGACCCTTGATGAGGTTTGATGAGTCACACATGTTCAATGTCTTGTGACTCATTTCCCAACAAAGCACATGTTGGGTACTCTGATTCTTAGGCTGGGTGACCAAAATTTACAGCAAAAATCGATCCCAACATTCAGCAGCTGTTTTCGACAAGCTCCCCGACAGTTGACTTGCTGCAAGCTTTGGCAGCGTCGAAATCAGGTCACTTCCAACAGAGACAGCTCATGACTGGTTGGTGGTTGAACCACCCCTACCAAAAATATGCTTGTCAACCAACCTGGTTGGTGGTTTCAACCCCTATGAAAAATATTAGCTAACCAACCAATTGTTAATGAACAAAAGGGGGAAAAAAATGTTTGAAACCACCAAGCAGCAACTATTGGTTAATGCTTTACCAGTGAAAATAAAAAATGTTTCAAACCACCAGCCAAATGAGCATCAGAACTCACTCTCTGGTCACCCAACCGGTGCTTTGAACCAGCGCTACTCCCATGCCATAAAGGACCTCAAGGGCGCGTCACTCAACCGGTGGGTCGATGTCTGCTTGGAATGCTAGCGACAGCCAGTGATGACACAACTCGTGTCCAAAATCCATGTTGGTCATCAAGAATCTGTGGGATTGTCTGGAGTATGTCTGTTTCATTAGACTTGGTTCCTCCTTGTGTCGTGATCATATCCCTCGCTGTCACTTCTGTGACGCCATGCTGTTGAATTCGAACAAATTGCATCTGCACATGACAATGGCCCTTAACTATCGTGTCAGTGTTGGTCTTCTCAGCACATTCCCTCTGTTGACCTGTTATCTCCCATCGTTCGAAAGCATTGAATCTTTGTTATCTTTTGTTCATGATTTTTACTGTATTCATCGGCAATTGTTTTGTTTGCCATATGCCCCTAGTGAACATCCCCCCAAATTAACCAATTAGTGTGTAAGCATTGTTGTTGTTGCTCATTAGGGGTCCCCTATTGTTAACCATTGTCAATGGTTTTAAATACGGCATTTACAACCCCTATAAAACCCCTATATGTCTAGGGATGTTCACCTGTGTGTTCCACATCGGCAAATGCACTCAGGAGACCCAAATTAATTCACTGACAGCTTGATACTCCTAGGAGAAACTCCCATCATCTATCATATGGCTATGGGCCAACATTAACCATCAAGAAAGGCTCATAATAACCAACCAGATCATAGGGAAAACAGCCTGGTTAATGATAGGGGAACCAGGGGGACTAAGGGTGAACTGACCCACTGCCATCTCCAAATGATGCTTGACGGTTGTGCCTTACTCAGCGCTCATGCAAGACCTAAAAGCTTTTCTCCCTGGCAATCATAAGAATGAAGACCACGAAAGCTTGGTTTCTCATTATATAATCTTGGTTTCTGATTAGTGTAACCCCCCTGAAGTAACGAAAATAGATGAAACCAACAGTTAAGTACTAATCATAAACCAACATTAGTGATTTGGGCTCTTCATATTCAGTCTTAAGGTACATCATTGAACAATCGAAATCGCTTGCATAATTGAATAACATGTCCTGTTAAACGGTGAAACATATATGGTGTTGCGCGTGGCTAACAGCCAAATGATCGGTTACACGCCAACCTTTCTGGCATAAGCTTGCAAAACTTGGAAGTCGCGTGAATCCCTGATTTCAATCCAAAAATGAGTTGAAAGTGGCAAACAAATGGTGGAGAGCTTCTAGGCTAACCAGTGGCAACAAGGTCAGTGTGCTGGAGACTAAGAATCTTTCAACCGGAAACCTTGGCAGCAAACCCATGTCCCGAGCGTGGCCGCTCTGGGTGTCCCACCGGATTTTCGTTGCCATCATGGCCGCCAGTTGCTGATGCCGAAAAGGCTCCAAGTGACCCAAGGCCTTCTGGGACGAGTCTCCAGTGTCGCGACCTGTGAAGGCAGCCGAGGTCTATGACTCAAAGATGACTAGTATTGAATAAACATACAATATTAAGGAATGGCATGTTTAATAGTATTAATACAACTTGAAGATGACTAGTATTAATAAATTGTTGATGTACAGGATGGCTATGGGTCAATATCAACCAACCAATAATGAGGGATAAGAACCAACAATGATAAGGAAAACAATGTTTGGACAAGTGTGATCTACTGATCACGGTTCATTGAAAACATTTCACAACAAAAACTTGCGGGCCAGCGAGGCCACTCCTGGTAGCTCGTGTCCGAAATGATCCCGGTTTAAAGGGATAGCATGAAGGACGAATACCCTGCTTTGACGGCTTTGACGGCTTGAAGGTTCTTGGTGTCATGAAGCCATGGCTGGTGGCTGATGGTTGAGACTTTGTTGTCCAGGCCATGACATCATGGATCAGTGAGATCTATCCTTCTACCTATCCTATATAGTGACAAAAGATTGTTGCGTATTCCCATCCGCTCTTATTATGACCAAACATTTATGTACGCCCCTATGCCACTTATGCCCATGTTACATATGTAGGCAATGTGTGCGATATCGGTCACAAACATGTGCTGTGACACCTCTTCCAAGTTCTCTGACGTCAACATTTGGATTCCCCGGTAGCAGTAGCAGTGGTAGGAGTGGTAGTGGTAGGTGGTTTGTAGTTCTTGTCATATGCTGCACAACCATACCATGTGTTGTCTTGCCTTATCTTGCCATGTGTCAACAATGTACTATTAAATTAAGCGAGAACAACATGCATTCAGGGTCTCGACCATGTCTGGTGGTTGCCACAGCATGCATGGAGCCAATGTCCTTAAATAAGCCATGCCAAATTCGTACTTGAAGTAATTCGTACTTGAGGTTTTTTTCTTGTCAAAGTTCAGTATACACCCTACAAAAATATCAACGGTCATTCCTCACAAATCGCAATGAACGTGTAGTAAAACACATGGCTGGTTGGTGGTTTTAACCCCTCTGACAAATGCAATATAGTCAACCAACCCCTTCTTAATAGTTACCAGGGAAATTAGAAAATGTTGGAAACCATGAACCAAATGGTGTTGACAACATTTGACAACATTTGACAACATTTGACAACATGGTGTTGACAACATTTGAACATGTAGTAAAACACATGGTGTTGACAACATTTGACAATAATAACGAACAAACCATTGAAACGACGGTCAACTCCTGGCAATCGAGGCACAGGGCAGAAAGAGGTAGTCGACCCGGACGGCTGGACGATCAGCGTACAAGTCCAAGGTCTTGTGAAAGAAGCCAACTGCATCCTACGACTCTGATGGGCATGGGTACCCTCTGGTGCCCTAACATGGCTGGAAATCCACCACAAACCATGCTTAACTATGGATAAACCACCATAGATTCCATAGACTTCACCATAAATCAACATCATCAACCACCATCATCAATCTTAAATGCATGATTCCCCAGGGTTTTGCTTGCAAAATGGTGGATTGTCCATTGCCATGTTGGTTTACCACAGGGTACGCATGACCCCTCCAAAAAAATACACACCTATGATGATTCGGCGTGACCACACAGATTGAAAAACATGGCTGACTTTGATGGTGCTTAAAAGTCATATGGGCTTCTTGGATGCCTACTCTTGACCATCGTCGACTTCTGCGTGTATATACAGGATAACAGTGATATCTATACGTGTTGATATGGGTATGTGCCAAAATAGAGGTACCCCCACAACCAGTGGTTTCCATTTGTAAAATGATCATGTTTTGGTGGGGCCCGTTGGTTACCATACGGCTTAGCACATACCCATATGGGTGTGAAGGGAAAAACTGCATCATCTTTGAGATCAAACAAATCTCCTGCAGTCCCCCTATGCCATGCTCAGCCGGTGGGGCGACGAGAAGCGTCACATGGCAAGGCTATGAGAAAAACATATCCTTTGGGAACTTGGAATGACCTGCCTTTAGCTTCTTTCCCCATAGTTTCCTTATATTTGCCAGAGGTCTTCGACCAAATGGCCCACATTTGACCCCTGAATCCTCTTGTTGGCAGAAACACGCTGATTCCTTGTTCAAGTTTATAGAAACCCTGCCTGAGCTTTAATCCCACCACTGGTGTGGAGTAGTCCTGGCTTTTCCCACCAGCTGTCTTTTTCATCAAGGTTTTGTCAAGGTCATTCGGGAGAATTTCACGCGGAAACGTTGTTGCAAATGCAGTCGCGATTCAAGAGTGATCAATCAAATGTCAGGCGGTTTCAAATTTTGCGTGGTAATGTTTGTTTCCTGGGATACAGGTTCTTCGTGAGAATCTTTCAGGGAAAAGTGCTCCGACAATACGTTCTACCCAAAAAATGGGAAGCATATCTTACCAGCTTACAGGTAATGGTAACCATCCTGCCAGTTGATTATTGTCGTCTTTGCTTGAAGATACATACGGTTGATGCTTACTGTAGTTGCTCCATCCGTAAAAAAAATCTGCCCGGTCAATTCCAAGCCATCATCCCAAATGGTATGGATGAAAATAACGTGATGGTATGCTTATGGACGGGAGTCCCGCCCAGATTTCTTTTGCGCCTCTGTTGTGAATGAAACAAATCCAATACACCATCAGACATCATTAAGTATCATTGATCATTATTTATCATCATTAATAATCTTATTTCTGCTTATTAATGCTTATTATGCCCTAGCACTCCCATCAATAAACCAATTTTGTAGATGCATCCCTCCATGCTTAAACAAAACAGCTCCCAACACCTGAAGAAGTTGAACACCATGGTGCTCCTCCACCCACTCACAAGCGTCCGCGCATAGATCAGCAACGTCGCGGCCCCCGCACATGGCCAAAATGGAGAGTTGGTGATCGAAGCCGCCGTAGGTGTTGATGATCTTAGTCAGTCCATGGCTCCAAATTTTAAAGCACAGTCTACGGTTTTTCAATATGCTTAGCAATGGGGTCAAAGCGTCCTTTCCGATTCCGGCAGACAATGATCACAGTCTAAGATGTTGAAATTGAATGAGAGAACGCTGCAGCAAGCGTTAAAAAAATGATACAATACCATACTGGGGAAATGGTTCAACATACATTCCACGCAAAAATGGTTGCAAATGGAGGTTCTACCATCATGTATACACACTTTACATATGTTATCAGTACAAATACATATATGGTAGTTTCTCAAAATAGGGGTACCCCCCAAATCATCCAATACTAGTCATTAACAGCAATAAACCAACCATTTTTAGGGTCCCCTATTTTGAGAAACCACCATATGCTTACATCACCTTTCTACCACCATGCGATGTATCAGTCAGAAAGATAATGTAGCTCACCAATGACCTGGAGAAACGCCCAGAAACCTCATGGAGGAGCTTCGTGTAGACCACGCGAAAGGTGTTGTTTGTTGGCACCGCACCTCCTTTTGGGGCTAGCGAGCTGAGGACTTGGGACTTGGGCGCTTGGCGATGGGAGAATATAAGTTGCAAAGCTGGTTGGTGGTTTCAACCCCTATGAAAAATATGCTTGTCAACCAACCAGTTATCAATAGATCATAGGGAAAATGAAAAATGTTTAAAGCCACAAACCAGCTAACTTCCTAATCGATCTTCCAATCTTACTTCCAATATCCAGACCGATGGTTTCCCTGAACAATGGCTACGAACGCTTCATGGTAAGCATGGCTTCAGGGCCCAGCGGTGGGGCCAGTCGAACCCAGGGATGCCGCTTGGCAGCCTCTGATCTAACATGGCTGAAAATTCCACCAATGATTGATACTTGCGCAGAGATTTCTTTAGAAATTATGGTAATTTTCCAATGCTAAAATCTCGAATGTGGTATGAAAGTGGTGAGTCTCCAAGGTTCTTGCTTGTGTACAACAAGTTTTCAGCATCTTCAAGCATCATGAGCTGGGAAAACGCTTGGGTTTGATTTTCGTCGATCACTTCACAGTGGTCCCCAGCCCCACGTGAAACGGAACAAGATCTTGGAAACCAATCCATCATGGTTCATATTGGTTCATATTCGCTCACATTCGCTCACATTGGTTCACATTGGTTGAAATTGGTTCATGCGGGCTCAACATATTGGTAGAGATCAACCAAGATGGGGATCTTTTGGTACCTCAAAAACGACCGCTCAGGGCTCCCGAGGATGACATTGATGCTATGGTTATGGGAGGAAGACCCAGATTCTATGTGCTCCTCACTTGTGAATGAAACTGACCTGAACATACCATCAACCATCATTGACTCTCCCCCCTATAGTGAACCATCAATAAACCAGTGGTAGAATATCCCACCATGCTAGCAATTGATTGTCAATCAATATAGTTCGTTGTGAATCGTTGTCGAAATCTCTCGTATGGCTGGCATGGTAGTCACTGCCATTGGACCGCAGATTTAGATATAATAATGATGACTACAAGAACACTTGGGCAATCCATTAGGCTCTACAACCATTATTTTTTGGTAACCATTGTTATATCCTAATAACCTAAATAACCAACAATAGTTTATAACATAATTATTATCAAATTAAGGTACTGTATATTCACCAACCCTATTCTTGGTTGTTATCCCCCAACATTAACCAGCAATTAACCATCAATTGACCAACAATGATCACTAACAACAATTCGTAGGATGATCATCCAAAGGTCAATGCTTCAGAATGACATTGACCAATTGACCCCAAACCCTGTGTTAGATTCACCTGGATACTATACTTGAACTTCGACACCATCAAAAATCCTTGATATTTCGTAGGTACTTTTCTCGCAAACTAGTCATCTACCAAACAGGAAGAGACGTGACAGAAATTCCTGGGCCCTACCAGAACCACCCTACGAGGCCGGACCATCCGGGGCATCACGTCACCGGCCTTGTTGGTTGAAGTCATCGAGGCCCAAGTGAACCTCAACTCACGTTACACCTGGATGGGTTTCCAAATGTGTGATATATTGTGTACTGCAAGGTGGGCCCCCTTAGCTAACTTGGGTTGTAACTAGGGTAACTACCAGTTATGGTAGATATAACGATAGTTCAATCACTTATAAATCAACTTATAACCAGGGGGGCCCACCTTGTAAGACAACAATAGCCAAGTTTACAGTAACAATGATATAACAACAATATGCCTTCCTCCGTGTGCAGCAAACAGGATGACAGTGATATAATGACAATGATTTTAGTGCAATATATTACACTACGACAGTGCATTACAATATGAGGGAATAACACATGACAATATGACATGTGATACGATATACAAAGTGGGCCCCCAACCACTGATATGTTGGTTTATAACTAATCTAACTAGGGTTAACTACCAGTTATAGGGGTTATAACCCAACTTATAAGTGGTTGGGGGCCCACTTTGTATGATGTGCTGGCCTATAGTATATACCGTGTAGTGGTACGGATATGCCGAGGTTCATGCAAAGAAGAAGTGCTTATAGATTCTAGCGAATCACAACATGCACCTTGCATATTGATAAAGATATTTAGAGTCCATGCGGTGTCGTTTCAATAGAACACAAACCTCACCTAGGCTCTCTCAAAGTGCTATCTGTAAGAATGATTTGTGATTTCCCAGAAATAAAATACCATCATCCAGTAAATACTGTATATGAAATCGACCTTGTCCTTCCACAAAAAGATCTTTGTTTCTTCTCTCTCTCCCTCCCTCTCTCTCTCTCACTCAATATCTCTCCCTGCGTCTCTGCGCCAGTACAAAAAAGGCCATAAAAAGAAGTCTCTTGAACCAGGGCAACGCCGATATGACATAACAACACTTGGTACCGAAGGATGTTTAAATAGTAGTACTTTGTCATATGTTTTTTATTTAAATAGTACTGTTACTTTGTCATATTTTCTTAATGTTACTTTGTCACATTTTCTTTCAACAAAAATAGTGTACAGTATTATCATAATAATTTGTGTTTGTATCTTCAGAATTTCTTCTACATCATTTAATCACGAGAATTCCGACAACCCCAGGCCAAATTAGATTAATAACTCGCCTGGGATGAGCAAGCACCTAACGAGCTGGATGACCATCTCCTATTCATGGTCAATACGTGTGCCTAAGCAGGTGCTTCAGTCGGCTAGGTTTTCCCATGAAAAAATCATCGGTTTGGCGGTGTCAAGAATGGCCGCAGCCCAGCAATTTCGAAGAAATACCCAAGTTATCGAAAGGTGAGACCTCTTACAAGGTGGGTAAATGGGTGTTTCTCAAAATAGGGGTACCCCCAAATCATCCTTTCTCAATCAGTGATTGTAGTAAACCAACCATAGCTTTGAGGTATCCCTAGAAACACAACGGCCCTGCAGTCAAGTGACCAGCACCAGATGTGGTGCTTGAAGATGGGCCCCTAGACCTGCGGCTTCCGAAGCCAATAAGCGCGGCCAGTAGTGCAACCAAGTCTTTTGCCCGCAGAGGTGCTGAGCTACCTGACAAATCACCCGCGGTTGGTGGAAAGGTTGAGTGGTTGCCCGGGCCCCTGCAGGGGAGCCATGAGCAACCCAAAGCCACATGGGGGTTGATGGTTTCTTGAGCCACAGGGAACCCCCCAAAACTATAGTTGGTTTGTTCGCATAAATGGTTTACAAAGGATGATGTGGGGATCCCCGGTTTTGAGAAACACCTAACTCATGAGTCCAGATGATGGAAACCCCAGAAATTGCAATGGAATCACCCAGGAAATGCCATGGTAACGGCCATCATGAGGCATATTGGGCTATGACATCCTGATGGTGACCCCATCACACCATCAACCGGTCTGCTCATGGAACCTTCTCTCGTTGACCGCTCTAAATCCTGCATTCCCTTGCTTTCCCAACCAACTCGAAGAGAACCGAAAGGTAGACCTTTGACATCTGTTGGGTTTGGCTTGAGCCCTTTCTTGCTCTCCAATTCCTTCCTTTTCGAGCTTTAAAATTGACTTTTGGAACATGACATGGCCTTATCAAGGAGGAGTTGCTGTGCTGTTGTTCAAGAGTGACCTTCAGTGCCTTCCCAGTTGTTCGAGGTCCCTGAATTTGGTGCATACAAAACTGATTGAGGGGTCCCGAAGTCAGTGCCTTCCCAGTTTCCTGGCTGAAAGTCACAAAACTGTTCTTGAACCTAACCATCGCCCGATCCTTTGAGGTTGGATGATCAGGCACCAAGCATCTTTTGCACCTTATCTGCCCACCCAGGGACATGGTGGTAGGCGTTTTGCACCACGCCAACTCCGAGCAGCGCCTGGCGAAACTGGTGATCCCACCGGGTGATCCAGAGTGGTGATGGTGAATATTCAGCAATGAAAAGCTAAACAAAATAATTGATGGATAAGTATTATATTGTTTATAAATTGTGCTCAAATTGTTGTATTGCTAGAACATGATTAACAATGTGCTTAACAATAGTGGACGATTGTTAATCATCGTTGTCCACAAGTCTTTATAATGCTAAACAATACCGGGAAAAAATAACGATTATCCATCATAGTCAATAATCAGCGATGGTCTATTCTCAGTAACCATAATTCATGATACAGTCAACACTGATTGCCAGTTAAGAAAGATCAATTATCCTAGTAAAAGCAGTAAGCAAAAAATACGCAGCAAGTCCAGCCGCGCCAATTTTCAGCACATCTTACAACAACCCCAGATATCACGTCGCACAGCGATGCTGTCTGCCTCCACGCGATACTCTGCATCCAGCAAGTCAGCCAGCAAACCAGGGTAGGCAGCCTCGCTCCAGGCTTGGCTAACATCTTCAGCAAAAGAAGATCCCAGGGATGGGGTCTTGTCAAGCCATAGGGAACCCCCAAGTTATGGTTGGTTCATTAGTATCAATGACTCATATCAGATAAGCAGAGCGGGCACCCCTATTTCGAGAAACACCTCATTGGGCATCTGTCAAATGATCCATGTTCCACATGACCAAGGGAGACATTTGTTACGAAGCCTTTGACTCTGTGAGCCGCAACCATGGGCGGTGAACGGGAAAAATGATGATTTTTGAACCGGTTTGAGGAACTGCTTATGGAAATACTCATCCGTGTGAGTCAACACCTGCTGGAACACGAACAAGTCAACGTGAGGGATATGCATTCATCAACGACGATGGCCTACATGTAAATACATCATTGTAAAAAGTGTGTATGTATATAAGCCTAAAAACAATTAAAAAACAAAAAACATATGTAAATAGAATGAACAAATATATTTATAAAAACTCCAAGTAATATCAATATATAGATGCACGTGTGTACATCTCTAGGCGAATGGCTGGGTGGCAGGCAACGTCGCCTAACCCGCGCCGCGCACCTGGCAGTTCTGCACTTTCACTTGCCGAAGCCAGGATCTCAAGAAGCTCTGCTCCTCAGCGAAACGCAGCGACGCGAGTTCTCGCGGAAGCGAAACGAAAGGGTGCTGCGCCGCGCAGGGAGACAGGCGGCTGCAGTATCGAAAGAAAAGCAAAACATGAAGCTACTAATTTAATCTATTCATCTGCATCCCACAACTTCAAATCTTCAAATACTGACTAGAACTCGAATTAATCCCACTTCGGAAGAATCCCGAATTGGAAACCTCACCGAGGTTTCAACAAGAAGCCGCCTGCTGAGTTAACAACGCCCGGTAGCTGTGCTGTCGTGAATGGAAAAACCAAGAGCATCTCCGGAGGCCACAAACTCAATCCTGACACGCCCGGTTACACCAATCGGAAGGCCAATGGGAAGTGTGACCCACCACGGGAACGCGGGAATATGGAGAGGTCAACCGCCAAAAACCATGGTTGTTGGAGAATTTGCACACCAAAGAAACGACAACACAATTGTTGGTGACACATGTGTGTCCGAAATTCTGTGGCACAGTGTCCTGTTGAAGGACAAGTGGATGATCTTTAGAAGTGCCCCCTTGATAATTGCTTTGAAATCCTCTCTTTCGGAGATCCACTTATCATATATTATAGATCCACGTAATTAAGTATCTGTGCAAACAGCTACGCGCATGACGTTTTGAAACAGCATTTAACTTTTGAAATGGAAAATCAAACACTCAGGGACTTTAGCAACGCAAGGAAGGTGGCTGGATCAACACAGGAGGCACCGGAGAGCGCGAGCGAACCGGCCTCCGTTCTCGTCGTCGTGGCCGCAACAACTGGAGGCTGCTGGGAACTTTGTCCAAACCCTGAAATTCCTCGGCTGGGGCAGGTCATGGCAGGCGCCAACGGCAAGAGAACTGCACCAGTCCCTGAATCTGGAGATGTTCAGGGCCGCACGGAAGGCCAAACCATTTGGCAGCCACTTCAGTTGCACAAAGGAATTCCAATGGCAGGGGACTCATCAATTGGGAACGGTCCCTGTTCACAAGTCAAAAGACCTGCCCAGGGCCCAGAGGTACATGGAAATCCAGTGTGATAACCCCACCAGGTGGTAGATAAAGCCTCAAGTACAACAAGCGGTTGCAGGGATGCTGATAGATGCAAAAGCTCCCACCGTTGAGGCGGTGGTTGAGGTGAAAAGGACTATATGTAAATAACTAACCATCTTGAA
>VSDK01000343.1:405181-472949 GCA_009767595.1 Symbiodinium kawagutii
CCGCTCAAGACGGTTTGGTAACGAAGGAACGAACTAAACATCAGGTCTCTGGGAGACTGTTAGAGTCAAGCGCTGGTTACATTGGCAACTCCGTGCGACTCCATCCCATCGGACCGCATCAAAATAGGGGTCCCCCCAAATCATCCATGACTCAGTTTTATTGATCAACCAATCATTTTCGCGGGTGTCCCAGTATAAGAAACCACCAGATGACTCCTCCCATGTGAGTCCATGCCTCCTGACAGGTGACCCAGCGTGATGGAAGGACTCCCATGACTCCAGTGCCCAAAGGATGTGCTCCACTTAGCTTGCGGAGTACCACCGTGAAGCGTCCTGGCAGAGTGGGGGCCTTGTCATCGACGACCATCATCAAGTGAAGGGCACCCAATGGATATCATACATGTACATATGTATGAATACATTACATGTACAAGTATATTTATATATATACAAATATATATATATATATATATCTTTATATGCAAGAATCTTATCTCTCTCTGTCGATATAGATATAGATACATATATGTATATATATATATATATAGATATAGATATTTACATTTACACACAAAATAAAAACAACAATCCTACCACAATCTCAGTTGATCACATTGACCCTCAATGGATTTGCCACAGGCTTCCAGTTGTGACTTCCAGGCAAGTGATCTGACAACACCCACTGGGACCTGCGTGAGGAATCTCCACCTGGGTCACCAGTTGCTGCCAGAAGTGACTGAAGATCGCAGTGGAGGAGTGGCCCACCTGGGCGTGACACACCATCAATGCTGGTTATCCCATCAGCGCACCACCAAGCTTTGATGGAAAGAACCAGCATTGGATTGCTTGGATTTTAACGGATGGATCACATCAATTTTAACATTTTATATCATTTTATCCTTTATCCAAGTTAACAATCCAAGATTTCATGTTGCTGATCCAACCTTTGACAGATGCCAAAACTGTGGCCAGTGCGTAGCAAGGCACGTCACGAAAGCTCCAACCATTTGTTTTGGATCATCTAAATCTCTATTCTCAACCTGTCTTCCGTAACCAGCTGACAAAGGTAGGAACTGCAAACGCACAAGAATCGCTTTTCCATGGGTGCGCAACCGTATGACTCAAGGCCTATGAGAAACAGCAGCAGTGGATGAATCAAGTGAGTGTACAGGCAAACCTCAAGAGTGCACATGTCTGTTCTCAGGTTCATCAGCCCCCGAAAAATCCTTTTGCCTGTACTTCACCTTCATCCGGTGTTCTCCCTGTCTGCCAGTTGCGAGAACATCTGCTTCTTCTTCTACTTTGAAATGTGATGTACGCAAAAGTTCCATCATAGGAGCTTCATGAGCCTGTTTCAGTTTGGTCATCATATCCGCGGGGTTACGATTGTGTGGGACCCAACGAACCCGACCTTTGGTCCTAGACAAACTGTCGTGGATAACAGCAACTTCCAATGTGGTCCTATCGCAATCACCCTGCGGCTGTTCATTGGATGAACCATCGAACAAGCTCTTTGAGTCGATCACTGCGATGGATAAAGGATCGCTGTACAGTGGGCTTTCCTCAGCAATCACTACCGGCTCACCTCGAAGACCACCGTCATCACCTAGCTCCAGTTGCTCGCGAACATTGTATCGCGACATAAGCATGCTGTCCAACATGGAAACTTGTTTTTCGAGGGCTCCGAGTGATGTCGAGAGTGATATGGCTTCACAAAGTGTCGAAGAAACGGCCTTTCGTCGCATCTTCCTGCTTTTCCAGGAAATCAAGGACACTGGAGAAAGCTTGCCCCGGTTGAGATCGTCCGAGGTGATACACTGAAGCCATCCGTGCTGAGGTTTCTCCTTGCCGCTTTTGTCGCAAGCGGAATCCGAGATCAACAAGTGCCGAAGTCTTCCTTCTTCGATGGAGTGGATCTTCAAGGTGACTTGGTGAGCTTTCAACCTGCTGACCACCTTGTTGGTTTCCAAGGCATCTTCTACCGTTGGATTGGGAAAGCATCCGCTCAGGATGGAGGCTGCAGCGGCTGCGTCTGGGCGACCTTCACGGGCAACCCAGTTGATTGATGCCACTGTTCCTCGCATGGCCGATTCCTCCTGTTCTGTGAGGAAGGTGGTTTTGGCATCCTTCACAAACACCTTCCTGGAGAACGCAACAGGCTTCAACCTGTTCTTTGTGTAGTCATCCATAATGATTTCATAGGAGAAGTCGTCTCGTTGTCGGAGACGTCGACCTGCATATCCCGTCCCAGTTTTCTCGGTTTGAAGATTCACAGCCTTTCCAAAACGAAGCCGTTGTTCCAACCACTCCATGCGGCGGCGATGTTGAGAGTTCCCAGCCTCAAGAACATCATCGACTTCAATCACCATCAGTCCCTGAGTTTTGGCAGTGCTACTTCTGGACTCGTCATCAAGGGACAAGACGCATCTGTCAAATGGATTTATGCGATATCCAGCTTCTTTGACGAGTACTTGAAGAAAGGACTGACGCCACCAAGCAGGACCTGAAACGAGTCCATACACTTCCGTCTCCAAAACCACAAGTTGGTCAGGTGAACAACCTGGAAAGCAGCCGTCACGGGGCATTCGACAGGCCAATTTCTGACGTCTGGTAGTAGGCAAGGATTGAAGGAATGCTGTTTTTGCGTCCTTCACTCGACCTGTCCATTTCCGACTGGCTGACACCTGAAGGAACAAGTTGATCGATGATGACAATGGAGTCGGTGCCGATCGTTCAATGGAATGCACCCATGGGTCCTGCCATCCGACCACGCACCAGCGCGACTTGGCTGATAGGCCTGGATGTCCAAGCGGCTCGAAGTCTGCATTGTCGAACTCCATGGGAAGTGTGCTGAACTTGCCATCACCCGACGGTTTCCATCGGTCAACAAACCGACTTTCCAAAACACATTCTGGGTGATCCTTTAGAAACTTCGCACTATCCTTTGAACTCAAAATGGTGATAGCTTTATTCTCCAAAAGTGACTGAACTTCCTTTTTTCGGGCTTCATCAAAGGCCCTTTGGTGGTTGACCCCTGCTTTTCGGTACTCTACCTGTCCTGGAGCCAACTTGGTCTTGGTGAGGTACATGCAATGATCAGCGTGACTGAAAGATGCCTCCGCATTGTTCACCGAGAAGCCATTCGTCTCCAAAGGAGTCATACTGCTTCTCTCCAGGCGCCTATCCCACCACCATAGTGCGCCATCGTCCCCATTTGTCCACTGCCGATGTCGTGCTCGTGACTCGTCAAAGCAGACAACTTCCAAGTAGTTCGACGACGATGGAGGCGGTGGCATTGAGGGCGGTGGTGTAGTGAAGGGATAGGGGCTTGGCCTGGTGGCGGATTCACTTCTCACCGGACCAATTTGAGCTGTCAAACGCCCATCTGCCAGTTCATCAACCTGAATGCTGCCCCGACGACTCATCGGTGCTGATGGAGGTCTGGTAGTCGGCAAACTGGGTTCTTCACTGACCACATCATCCTCCGTTATCATCTCCGTGCTGGCTTCTTCCTGAACAACATCAGGTGGTGGTTCGACTTGTTGGCCAT
Organism: Symbiodinium kawagutii; assembly: GCA_009767595.1. NCBI lineage: Eukaryota > Dinophyceae > Suessiales > Symbiodiniaceae > Symbiodinium > Symbiodinium kawagutii. The sequence goes on from VSDK01000343.1 coordinate 408,732, forward strand.
CGAGGGGTTGTTGTGCAACTCCATCTTCTCCCAAAGGTTCCACTTCCATGTCCTCTGGAATGGTTGGGAGTTGTTCATTCGAGTCGGGCAGTTCATTCGGAGCTGTTCCTGAGCTCTCTTCGGCGTCCAACGCCTCAATGGACGTGGTCCTCATGTCCATAGTCTCAGGGAAGCCATCTTCTGTAATGTCGTGAAATCTGGCCAACTTTCCTTGTCGGACATCTTGTAGAAGTTCCTGTGACAACTCCTTCGCGATCTCAATGCCCAGAAGCTCTTCATTGATGGCTGGACGAACCTGTTCCCTTGAAGCTTTCAGCAGATGACCGCGAAGTGAGATCCACAAGGACTTTCCATTCGGGGAAGTGGCCAGTACTACACCTGGTCCTGTCCATCCTGCAAAGTCGGCAGTATTTCTCCAGACATAGACCCATTCTCCACTTCAGGTCGCTGGTCCGCGATGGAGTCTTCAACGATCTTTTGATGGTCTCCTCGTCCATGCTGCGAAGCCATGCCTGCGATGCTGCTGTTCGAATGTCCCAAGCCCTCTGAACATCAGCTCCAGCCGACGAAGCCACAAGGCAAGGGTCCAACACGTCATCGGCACAAAGCGATGCAGGCATGCGTGGCTGGTACCCGAAGGCTCTTTGATATGGGGTAAAACCAGATCTGTGGAAATGCCGATTTCTTGCAACGCAGGTTTCCTTGCAGCACTGAAGAAACTCATCCCATGACTGCGCCGACGTGGTGTCCACGACCAACTCCAGCTTTTTCTTGAACAAGTCTCCTGCTTTCTCTGTTCTGCTGGCTTGCCATGGGGATCTTGTGTCCGTGAAGTGTAGCATGATGCCCATTTGGCCTAGACGTTCACTAAAGTCCTTGCTGGTAAACTCAGTGCCTTGGTCGACCACAATCAAATGGGGTGGACCAAAAGGAGTGATCCAGCAATCCATAATTGCTTTCAGGGCATTCAAGGCAGTCTTCTCTGACATATACTCAACCAGCTGAAGAGACGTCCCCCAGCACACCACGTTGAGAAAGGCATGGGTTTCCTGGCCGAAGTCCACAAAAATAGTGTCTGCCCCAATGGTGTCATTGAATCCCAAGGAGCGGATCAAATGGCCAGGACGCTGGATGTTGGGCTTCTGGTGCTTCAAGCATATAGGACAGATGAAGTCTTTCTTGACATATTGGATCACCTCGTCCTTGACCTTCGCATGTCGAAGTGCTCGAAGAAATGCCTCGTTATCAGGATGGCCAAGATTTCGGTGAAGTCTAAAGACTTCACGTCGAAGATCTGGGGCTAACGTGGTTTTGCCCGCATTGGTCTGCTTCATTGTCTTGGCTAGTTCCTGAACTTCCTCTGTTTCTGCCAAAGGCGCTAGTTCCCGATGTGTTCTTTCCATCACAGGGTCGGTGCCAAGAGGTGCATCGGCAGCCAAGCGAGCACGACCGCGGCCTCGACGTGACGAAGACGAAGAGGATGCGCCCTGCTCCCCCAAAATGTTGTGGGATGGAAAGTGAAGTTGAAGCAGAACTTGGGTGTAATCATCTTGAAATGCGGCTTCGGCTCGAACATAAGGAACAACCACTTGTGTAAAAGAGCGAGCCCAGTAGTTGACCGCATCGATGGAACTCTGGTGGAAGAGTCGAAGCACTCGAAGATGAGTCCACATGCTCAAAGGTATACAAAACCTGGTTGGCAATCAAATGGTGAGAAAGACCTTGTAGTACCGCTCGAACAAAAGGTAGAGTGTACTGGGCCGCTGGACCAGCACGACCTCCAAGAAGAGGTTGGTGTTGATGACCTCCTCGACAAAGTCGCTTCTGCATCATCTTAGCTATTGGCCATAGGTTGGTCAAAATGCCTGTGGGTTTCTTCGCCAACAAACCATCTCGAGTGACCAGTTGAAACTCACACATGTGGACGATGATGAAGTAGACCTCGGGGTCATCCAACAACTCTTGGGTCTCGTCCAAGTCCCAGGAAAGAGCATAGGCAGGCTGTTCAACTAAGAAGCCACGACGTTGTCGATGTTGATGTTTGGCCAACTTCATGACGAAAATCCAATGCCGGCGCCCTTCCTGGTTTTCTGCTTCGACGATATGCCAAGGTCTTTTGTGGTTGCTCAAGCGCCTCAAGGTGGAAAAGACCGTACACGGTGGGCTAAGGATGAGAAGGGCTGGTCTGTGTTTCTCGATCAAAGCCCAGACCTGTCGTTGAACCGAAGGCTTGGACAGGTCGTAGCCGTTTCGCAAATCCAAAGCGAAACCCACTTTCCACGGAGGCTGTCTTCCTCGACGGTTCTGTCGATGTGCTTCTTGAGTCATGCGAGGGACACTGTAGATCTCTGCAATGTCCACAACTTGAGGTTGTCCGGCCAAGAAACTGGAACTCACAGAAGCTGCTAGGAAGGTCTTGACTGATCTGGGAATTGCTTTGGGCATACAATTCCAGGAGTGATCTTCTAGTCCCAGCAACTGATTACTGGCACTCATCTTGTAAGTCCAGCAGGCCGTCACTTGATCATCAGGACCATCAAGGGTCGCTGCAAACTGCCTTGGGGGAACGAATTTGTGTGGTTGCCATCCTTGAACTTGATCAGTTCGAGTGAAGAGCTGCTGTGGCTCTCCAAAAACATTAGCAAGGAACTCTGCTCCCGGAAATGTTTCATAAACCGGAAGTTCATCAAAAGTCGAATTCTTGATCACCTCCTGAGGCATGGCATTCGCGAGGTTCTCGGAGTGGATCTCTGAAAACACTGACGCAAAGGTGATCAGCAAAACAAATGCAAAAGGTGCCCTTTTGTGGGCCAACTGGAACAATTCAGCATCTTCGTGCTGTAGTTGAGACCTCCCCTTTATCTCTGCCTTCATGGGTCGAAGTGCTCTGCGAAGTCCTCGTGGTTCGGGTTGGCTCCATAGAGCGCCTGGAACTGCTCCATCTGCAGAGCTTCGTAAGCCATGGCTGCTTCGTGCTCCATGTCGTGATCCGGCGAGTCCTCTGCCTGCACTAGGATGTAGCTCTCCGGCTGAGGGCCTCGACTGTGACTCTTGGAGCGTTGTTCGGCTCGCAATCCCTGAACCTGATCGACCGATCTTCCCCTGGACTTCGTTGGAGGGACTGGCATCTGGGACCGGTTCTGGGCCTTCCTGTCCTGCACTTCGATCTTGACGTTGTGGCTCAAGTCTGTCCGGTACCTCGGAGGAGGAACTGCTTTCGGGTACCCCTGGGGGCTGGTGGTGCTCGGCACTGCCATGGTAGAAGAGCTTGCCGACGATCCTTCCAACTGGAGACGTTCCCAGCGAGCTCCACATTGAAGGCAAGTGAACCAATGCTGACCACGGCCCGCTCGATGGCGCAGAAATTCTGCCTTGTGAGGGCAGATGTCGACCGTGAACTGCCAATCCTTCTGTGCCACCGATCTGGAGAGGGGTCGTCCAATTCCCATCCGAAGTACTGCTTCCGGGTCCAAGCCTTTGCCGCGAACATGTTTCTGCTTGTCCTTCTTTGACGCTTCGGCGTCCACATCCAAGGGCAAAGGATCGCGGCTGCGAAGATACTCCATGATCATCTCGTTCCTTGTGCTGTGGAAGACCATGAAGATTGCCAGAACTACTCGCTTCCATCCTGCCACGGCCTTGGATGCCTTGCGCTCTGGGCTCTGAGCTTCCTCTCGAGGCGGGTCTGGAGTCTTGAAGAGCAGCTGGCGCACTCGGGCTTGGAGATCCATGAAGCCAATCACGTGAGAGATGAAGGCTGTGCCAAATGCTTGAGAGACGTCCCAAACACTTCGGGAAGAACTTCGTTGACATGTCGTGTGAAGTGTGTGGCCACTCATCCCATGCATAGATGTCATCAAAGGCTTCTTGACCTAAACTATCATCTGCTTTACCATCTCCAATGAAAAACCTTTGACATGTTTGCAGCTTGCCGGCCTCGACCGCAATGTTGGTGGAGGCTTCGCTGGCTTGCAAAACCTGGCTGGGTGGTGGACTTGCCAAGCTTGAACTTTGGCTGGATCTTTGAGTCAAATTCGATGAAGAAGATTCCAAGCCAATGTCAAGCACTTCATCATATGCATGTCCATGTTGGTGTCCATATGGTTCATGACGTGTGACATGTGCCCAAGAGAGTCGTGATCCTGTAGAAGTTGAGGAGGAGGAAGTAGGGTGCATCGAAGAAAAGGCAGAAGAAGCCGAAGCGGGAGGGTGCAGAGAACATGAAGTCCTACCCCCGAAAGAAAGATTGTCAACCAAAGTGGAACTGGTTGATGCAAAAACAACTGCACCCGTCCACGAACTCTCTAACACTCTTTTGGCCCCACGCCAAGGATCGCGAACCACCATCGTGTGGCCGTCTTGCAGCCGCGCATAAGTGACTCGCTCCGGCTCCAGCGTGGAAGAGTCCTGCAAGGCTGGGCATTCGTGGGGTAGCACCAAAGGAACTCGAGAGCCATGAAAAGTGTGAACATGGTGAAGAACATCTTGATGCAAAAGCCAAACCGATACTGCCGTCGATGAAGTTTGAGCTTGTGCAAAAGTGTGAAATCCCGGGAATGACGATGGAGATGATGATAAAACAAAAGGATCTCGTTGAGGATCGCGACGATTTTCCACTGGTAGGTCCCAACCATCAGATGAAAACTCAAGAATACTAACTGCTCGGTGACGTGAAGGCAAACGGCGAAGGGAAGTGGAATGACCATCCGTGACATACATGACATCATCTTTGGTATCAATCACCGCATGAACTGATTCCAGAAAGCTAATAGGAAGTAATGGTGGTACTTGAAAAGCTTCTGAATCTTGTAACACTGTGAGCCTGATGACTGCGTTCATTCCAGCCACACCGATGGGCACATCCACCAGTCGTTGAACTGGTGCTGCTCCGCCAATGCCCCCTGCAGTAGGAAGCGGTTCGGTGGAAGGAACAGCAACTGTTTGCAAATTGTGTTTGCGAAGTTCATGCTCCAAGGCTTGAAGGGCTCTATCACCTATGACTGCATCTTCTGCGGCTGTGTCAACCAAAGCTTCATCATGGGCAACCCGTACTCCAGCAAAAATAGCTATATGATGTGGTAGTGGTGGTACTCCCAAAGATGAAGGTGACGTGGCTGCATGCATGAAGACTTGTGGCCCGCGTCCTTTCCCCGAACCTTGGTCGGTGCAAACGACGAATTGGCGCCGAGGAGGAACTGCTGGTGGCGTCGTTGACGCCGGAGGTCCTTCTCGTTGCTGAATGCCTGCAGAAATCGGGCAATTCTTTGAGAAGTGACCCAACTCACCACAGTTCCAACAACGGGCTCGGCCCTCAAGGTCTTCTGCATACCCCTTCTGAACCCTTTGAAAACGACTGCCCTTTGACTTTGATCTTGATTTTCCTCTGCCTTTGGGACGTTGGAACCCTTTTCCCTTCTGTGGTTTCCTAACCATCTTGTCCCTTCTGACGAAACCTCTCTCATTCTTTCTCTTCTGAAGTTCACGTCGTACTTCACGATATGCTGTGTGGTATGCCATGAGTTCAAGAGCTTCGTGTTCATCGTACTCGCGGTCCTCAAAGTATAAATATTCATTTCCTTCTTGGTCTTCCGAAGATGTACCGTCATCATCATCATATTCATCACCATGTTGACCACCATCTTGAGTTGTATCCCCATCACCAAAGTAGTAGCCATCTGTATTCTGGTCATTCTCATCCCAATCACCATGTTGCATATTCGTGATGAAGTTGCGAGTGGATTGGTTTCCTGCCCTTTGATCCCCTTCACCCGTTCTGGTCGCTGCAAGCATCTCTGGTCGATCCAGTGGTCGAAGGAGCTCTGCGACTTCATCGAAGGTCCGAAGTAAAGGGCCTCTCAGCATCAACAATTCACGTTGCAATTCATTGAGATTGGCATGCTTCATGAGTATGCGACCACATAGCCTAGGACAAACACGTTCACCGAGTTGTTGTTCCATTTCTTGAAGTGCCAGAGTCTTGCTGGCAATGAAGGAAGCAAAGGTTTCATTTCGTTGACGAAATCCTTCAAAAAGAAAACGATCTATTGTTTGAGGTGCTGTAGCTTCCAAGTAGGGCGCATACTTCTGAAACAAGGCCTGCAAGATGGCACTGTATCCCTGGTTGGAAAGAAGCACATGAGTGGGTACACAATCTGCTATACGCCTAGGTTGTGATCCTTCTGGGAATGACTGCAACAACTTGATTCCCCTCTTCTCCATCGGAAGGCTGCACTCAAATTCCCAAAGTGACAAGAGCTTCAACCAAGGACGAAGTGTTGAGGGAGAACCATTCCATACAGGTATCGGTCTCTTTTCTCCAGAAAGAGCTTGGTTCAAGGCGGTGGCTATCAACTGTTCTGGGGACTGTCTCGAAGAAGGCACATGCATGTTGGCGGGGGTCTCTTTTCCAAGCATCGAAAACGCATTCATTGGTGTTCCAAAGTTGGTGTATTGGGCTCCTGAGCTACCGCATCCACCAGGACCTAAAGCCGAGGCGAAGGAGGCAGCTGAGAAATTCCCCGTCTGCTGGAATTGGCCTAGTCCTTGTCCATTCATGGAGTTCGCATTTTGCTGACCCAGACTAGTGGCTGCTCCAACAAACGAAGGGTAGACGTTACTTCTACTTGGTCCTGACATAGAGGTGCTTTGAGGGGAACTCATAGATGTAGGCATCGAGAAACCCGGAGGAGCACCAACATGAGCAGGAGTCCTAGTAGAAGCATCATTGGATCCCATAGCACGACCATTGCCCTGCTGAGCAATCCAGGCCGCCCATGGATCCTGCTGCATAGGTTGCATTGCTAGATCGTAACCAGTAGCTCCGCCTACCACTGACAAAGGTAGGAACTGCAAACGCACAAGAATCGCTTTTCCATGGGTGCGCAACCGTATGACTCAAGGCCTATGAGAAACAGCAGCAGTGGATGAATCAAGTGAGTGTACAGGCAAACCTCAAGAGTGCACATGTCTGTTCTCAGGTTCATCACAGCTTTCTAACAGTTGTAGGGATTTGACTATTTCAAATGTGACCAATTTTCTAAGAGTCATACAGCTTGTTGATGAATATCAGATGCATCTGACCATATAGTTGGTATATCACTTATCACCCATTCTTGTTGCTTATCAACCATTCTTTACCATCTATTTACCATCATGATGAACGATTGGTTCACCAAGCCAGTGGCAGTTGTAGAGGTAAACCATCCAGTTCATCAATCGTTTAAAGTAATAAACCAACCATATACTTTGGTGTTCCCCAAACTGGCTTACGAAACCACTATTGTTGCTGATTATCCCCTGTTATGAACCATCACAATCCCCTACACAAGCACCATTTGTGAACCAAAATCGTAGTTCACCAAGTTGTTCACCAACCAATTTGTTGACCAATTTTGTTCACTAATAAAAAAACAAAACAATCATGGAGTCATTCGTTGAATGTGAAAAACAATTTCTTGACCATAACAAAAACACATGTGTTGACCAAACATTTTGTTAACTTCTGAATTCCCTATAAACAAACAATTTGTTCACCATTCTGTTCAACATATCTCTGTGTTAATCATATCATCCTTTATCAACCAATACCATCATGATTATCCCATTACAATCCCCTACGATCATTGTTTGTTAATAACTTGATGTGGTTGACCATTGGTTATTACAATCCCCTATAAAACCATCATAAAATTATGGTCATCCCCTATAATCCCCTATGGTGGCAATGATGCTTAATCACCATCATGGTTATATGAACCCATGGTGGTTTGTTAACTTCTTAATCCCCTATAAAACCACCATTGGTTCACCAACCCCTTGACCAAATCTCTCGATGATCGTGACGCATCGTCACGTCTCGTCGCGCCACTGTCAGGTTGAAGCGCCCGGGCCCAGTGCGCCACAGCAACTCGAAGCTAGCGGAATCAGACGCCTGGCGCGCAGGTGGGGGGGGTTGGGTAAGGGTTGGGAGGGGGGTTGGGAGAGGGGTTGGGAGGGGGGTTGGGAGGGGTGGGGATTAAACATACATCTTTTTGTTAATCAATGGTGTATTTTTTCGATATTGGAGGGAAGTTGATGATATACATGTTTCAGTGGACAGGTTCAGATGTCACCTCAGGTTCCATGGAAAGGGTCCAATGTCACATCTGAAGGGTTCAGTGGAAAGGTATACTGTTGTTGATTCATTTGATGATTTGTTTTTGTATTTATTCATGTGCTTATCTCTCTATTTATCGAATTATCTTCTTAGTTTTCTGCTGACTTGTTTCATCCATCTATTTGTATGTTTATATGTTTGGTCTGGTTAATGTGGTTGCAAATGGTTTATGTATAAATTTATCATATACATGGCCTATTTCTGGTTTATCTATGGCAACCAACACACGGTTAATGATGGTAAAGAATCAACAAAATCAGCACATACTTGATGATGTTGTATGGTGGTCACATATCGGTATATACTGGTTCGACATGGTTGTAAACTATGATAAACTGGTGGTTAATGATAGGAGGGAATGGTGAATCATGATCTGGGTGAAGCATGATAGTTCATCATAGCGGGTATACACTGCTATACATGGATGCATTATGTATAGATGTATAGAGTGGTTATGTCTGGATGGTTCATATCCTGCTTAGGTGATGATGCCGGCTGGCAATTGATTAGTCGTCTGGTGACGGCTGGTAAACAAAACTGGCTAGTGGTACTTCTTAAACTTTATTGAGGTCGGCTTGGATCAAACATAACGCAGGATATGTCAATCATTTAGCTCTGTGACATTTAACGTTATGATTTGTGTTTAATCGTCGCGTGTTTACTTGCAGTAATTACATCATATCATTTAACGTCTCATCTGACATATCATTGCACCACAAAACTAATAATATCTTATGTCATATAATCTTAGACCATACTATGATATCAAGCTACATTACATGACACGGCTAACTATGTGTCATAAAGAGTACAGTACATCGAATTGATCTGTTGTACAATATCAATTCACTTCACAATATTACAGCTATAACATGTTCATATATGTTCATGGTAAGTAACATGACATGATATTCAATCGTGTTACATAACTAAACTAATACAAACACAATGTATTTTACTTCACTAGACAACAGCAGCTTCTTGTGGGATCATTGATTGTTTGTCTCATCTGGTGACATATCGTTACACCGTAATGTATTTCACGTTATTATCACAGGATACTGCATGGTGGCGTGCCACAGTACATCCTGTTATATATCAAATAACATGTCCATCATGTTGTATTGCACCATAGTCAACCTCGTGGATTGAACATGAACCGAATCGCATTACATATCGTTCCATGACGTCATGACACGATTATAGGTTACCAAAACCAATTGTTACCTCTCATCTCACATGAGATCATCTCATCTCACCTCGTGTCATACATCTAAGCAGCCAAGAATGTTCAATCGGGTACGAGCAAATCATGATTGCTGCTCCTCTAAAATTCAGCATCTCACCTCCTGTCATATCATACATCTTCCCCTGAGATCAGATTCCACACAAAAAACGGATCATGTGGGCGCGGTAGGGCACCAGCAGCTGCGGCTACATCCCATGACCAGCCGGCGCGCCCGCTGCCCCGCGGCCCTTGGATGCCCCGCCTCCACATCAAAGGTCACCGCCGTACACGGCCAATCGGTCTGTCCAGGCCGACCATCTCGCCAAAGCCATCGGCCTGCCGCGGCGAAGGAGAGAATCGTGGGACATCGTGGATGGGATTTTGGAGATGGAAAAATGATGGCGTATAATGGTTTATAGTGGTTTATAATGGTATTTTATGTGGAATATCATGGTTTATAGTGGTATTTCATATGGTTTTATATGGTTTTATAGTGGTATACAGTGGTTTATTGTGGCTGATAATGGTATATCATCTATATTGGAACTAATAGTTGTGTAACTAGTCATATTATGTACATTCCAGTTGTGACTAATGGTATGTGTAATGGTTTATGAATGTGTTTAATGGTATATAATGGTATGTTTATAGTTGTTGTAACTATAGACTGATGGTGATAAAACTGGTATAGCCATGATAAATAGTATATTTCCGATAAAATGGTGTACAATGTGTGTACAATGTGGCTAATGGTGATACTACAATCATATCATAATGGTATGTAATGGTTGATAGGGTTGGCTACCAATTATTGAATACAAAAAGTGGTCAATATAGTCGTTGACCACCAAGAAATGGTATATGATGGTTTAGCTAAAAAGCGGTCAACTAGTATGAACAGTGGTCAACAATATCATACGACTACAGTCATATCATTGTGGTATGTACTGGTTGGCTACCAATTATCTGGCAGGGGTCAATAGTAGATTAAAGTCACCTCTACTTAAGAATATTTACAATTACTACTTAACAATATTTACAACTGCATGGTAAATACAACTTCATGGTCAATATGAATCAGCTGTCGCAAGCAAGCACCAACAATGTATGGTGGTAATATGGCATTTTGCCGGCAAACAGCTGTTTACTATAAAAATAGTGATTCAATACTAGCAAAGCTTGTTTTCCCGTACTATTAACAAAAACATATGGTATGGTAATATGGCACAGCTATGAGTCGATGACATGGTGAAACATGGTGGTTCACCACCGGTCCCATCCCTGCGCCAGTTCGATGTGTTCACTCCAACAGTTGGCACAGGGGTAGCCACATAGATCCCTCAGAGTTCACATGGCTAAAATCCCACCGATGTTTCAGAGGTAGGATTGACTTACTGGTGAATAACTGCTGGATTTTATCGACATGGCAAAAAATCCAAACTAGTGAAAACTGGTGGCATCTGAGCCATGTTAGGCGAACCACGTGTATCTATGGTTGGTTTAACTAGGCTATAGGTCAAAAACCTTTAGTCCCCCTGGTTCCCCTATCACTAACCATTGGTTTCCTTATATTTTTGGTGACTATCCCCCATGAACGTTGGTTGGTTAAGAGCTTGACCCATAGCCATATAGTTGGTACATCCACTACTGTCGTTGGTTATTATCCCCTATTATTAACCATTAACCAGCTAGAAATCACCATTGGTTGGTGGGTCAATATTGGTTCCCCTATCATTGATCATTAGTATCCCTATAGTTTTGTTGGTGAATTTTGTTGTGATACCTATGGTTGCTTCAACTATGTGATAAGGCTGTGAGTCAAAACCCTTAGTCCCCCGGGTTCCCCTATCATTAACCATTGTTTTCCCTATAGTTTGCTGGTTATTCACCATTATTGGCAAGTTAATATTGACCCATAGCCATAACTAGTGGAGCTTCCAACCACGCTACCCGTAACCCGTTGCCTCGCTCCCGGTGCCTTGATGGAGGAAAGCGGGCTGAGTAGGGAGCACCTCTCAGCTCGTGCTGCGGCGGTGCTGACGGATGGCTTCCATGGCCAATTTGCTGATGCTTTAGATGGGTAAAATGATTTTTCTTGATGATAAATGATCTTGATGGTTTAATGATGGTAAATAATGATGGTAAATGATGGTAACTGGTGGTAAATGGTGGTAACTGGTGGTAACTGGTGGTAAATGAGAGTAAATAGCTTCATAAACAGCTTTTGCATGGATTTTTGTTGATGGCTCATGCATGGGTAAATGGTGGTGAATGATGGTAACTGGCTCTTACATGGGTAAATGGCTCTTACCATTTACATGGGAAAATGATGGTAAATGGCTTCAGACATGTTTCAAGCCATTGATGACCATAGATAAACCATGGTTGTAATGGGTGAAGGACTGGCTCAGTGAGGAATAGCAACCGTTGACCATGTGTATGAATTACGTACTGTTCACAATGCTGGCCCATCGCCGATTGATAGTTCATGGCTGACATGTGTGGACAAATTTTCAAGATCACAACCTGACGTAGCACCAAGTCATAGTGTTGCGCTGGTTCGTAGTTTCAACCTCTATGAAAAGTGTTGGTCAACCAACCATGTCAAACATGGGGAAAAACAACAAAAACAACCACCAACCAATAGTTGTTAAACCATTACTGTTCGTGATTCTCTCCTACTATTAACCACTATGATCATTAAACATGTTAGTCTAGTGCTAATAAATCTTGTTTTCCCCTACCATGAAACACCATGATCCATTTATGATCCCCGATCAAAAGATCTTCAAATACCACCAACAACGACATGTCATGGTGGATGGCGGCTCGACTTCACGGCAGGGTCGGTGGCCCACCAGGGTAAAGGTCCAGTGCAGGTATCAAGTTGACGGCTCAGGCTCAGCCATCATGCGCCACGGTTAATCTCACTGACAGCTAGGGTTAACCATGATCAATCATCGAACCAGCTAAAGGCTGTACACAAAGATCCTTAGCCTCAACAAGACTTCATGATCAATCATGGTCCATTTCAATATCAACAGCCATTGACGATCAGAGATAGTTAAGCCGCCAACTATTGACCAGCGTTGTCAGTTGTTTACACAATTTCATAATTACCCATGGTTGGCTTATGACCCGAACCAATCCAATACTGAAGTTTCTTTGACCTTTGCGTTACTTACCGAGCAGAAGCAGGATACCCAGCATCTATCTATCTATCTATCTATCTATCTATCTATCTATCTCTCTCTCTCTCTATCTATGTGTGTGTACTATACGAAGAAAAATATATACCATATATCTATGGGGTTTGCCAGGGATGACAAGAAGTGCCCAGTAGTTAATCCTTTCAAATGTTCTTGTGATCCGGCACAGGTCCATCAATATTGATTGTTTGAAATCTTAGAAGTCCCTGAAACCCTTCCCATCTTCCCTCTAAAACCGAACATCCAGTATTTCAACATGTTGTATAGCCAGTGTCTTCACTGCTTTTTTCTGATCATGTTGACCTTCCCAGTTCGTCCTTGCCCTGGTCAACGCACAGGTCTGGCACGTATATGGGGGTTTCTCAAGTCATAGGGGATCCCCCAGTTATCATCCAGTTTATTTAGTAATAAACCAACAATGTTTGGGGGTCCCTATTTTGAGACATCAACATATAATAAATGAAATAAACATATTGGAATATATAGTGCTCCACGGTAGGTTCATAAATGGTGGCAATCACCTGGCAAGAAGAAAAGCTTCTTCTACCAAAAATGTTCAAAAATCATGAGCACCTTTGTTGATTCACCGCCAAATAAACAATATAAACAACTGCAGCAACAACAAACCCATTGAATGTGAGCAACAAAACACTGATGCACATGCACATTCTCACAAGCATGAAGTGACCCACTGGGCTTCCGATCCTGAACAATGGGTCTGGTTCGAAACGACCAGATGTAAGCAACAAGAACCACGGCTAAGGAAAATACCTCAGCGACGGCTTCCAACGCAGCAACTTGAAGCAACTTGCACAATCCGACCAGGTTGACCATCACTGGGTTGGAACCTAGCCCATACCTGCTGGAGGGGGTCCACATTGTGGTAGGTCAAACCCTAAACGCCGATTGGAGCGCTAAACCTTGGCATCACAGTGATGGCAGTGCCATGGCGACAGTGATGCGGGATATGTGGGGGCCCAGAGTTGCTATCCCCGTCTGAGAATCCCAAGGCATTCCTGGAATCAGCAGCATGTCTCCCCACAACAGCCAAACTGCATCCCCAAGTATCGTTCTGCTTTCTTTCTCGCGGCAAAGTTTCCAGCTTCCTCTATGACTTTCCAATGTGGCTGTTCCCATCCCTGACTGTGATCCCACAAATGAGCAGCCACAAATGTATAGCCCTTGGGATGGGTTAACTAGTAGCTGTTTTTTGGTAAATTACCATGGCGGTTTCTCAAAATAGGGGTTCCCCCACATCATCAATTCTAAAGCATCTATATTAATAAACCAACCATAACTTGGGGTACCCCTACGGCTTGAGAAACCACCGAATATAGTAGTTGTTTAACCATTATTGTTTCTTATTGCACCCTATTAACCATTATTGTTGGTGACTATCCCCTGTTATTTAGCCTTACAATCCCCCATAGAGACCCAGCTTGCCATGTCGTGCCATTGCCATGTCCTCACTTTCGCCGGGCAGCAGGTAGCATCAAGCTCTCCTTGGGCGCTGAAGTTGCAAGATTGGGCGATAGCCGTGGATGGTTTCCATGGTTTCATGATATCAACCATTACCAACCAACCAGCGACGGGTAGTCTTATGGTTTCCATGGTTTCTACAATGTTCATGGTTTCCATGGTTCCATGATACTCATTATTGTAGTCTTGTGTCATGTTACCTGCCAAAGCTTTTGCTAGTAAGTTAGTAAACCCAATCATGAAATTCACAGGCAGCTGATGTTTCGAATGTTCATATCTTTGCAGTTCGCCTAAGATTACAATTCCCGACTTGGCATGTTTTTTTTCTCGCTTCCTTCCAACCAGGTCGCCATAGCGCAGGATGGTCATTCTGCGGAGTGCTGCGAGCGCAACTGTGCCTTGTTGACATGTCATCAAGGCTTTCCAACTCCAGCAAGGTCAATGAGTCAGGAAGGCGAATCCATATCATGCGTATATATATATATAAATACACAAATGTATGTATAAGACAATGTGTATATGTAAATATTTACAGGTACATATATATATATAAATAAATATACACTTACATATACATATATACATATATACATGTTTGCATAAATATGTATGCATATACATATATAGACATATATATACATATTTGTAAGCATTTAAATATACATTTAAAACAATAAAGACATACATATATACACACATACAAAAACACACATATACTTATATGTATATATATAATTCCATTTCTGTATAAAAATGGAAATAAATACATACATATGTATGTATAAATATAAAAATACATGTTTGAAACATATGCAAATATGAACATATCTGTGAATATACACCTATGATCATCTGTATATACATATCATATACATCGTCTATTCATAAGAAATCTATATGTCAACATCCATATTCTGTCATGTCTGTGCTTGCCTTCAGATACTTGAGTGTTGAGCCAATGGCTGTGTCACCCTGGTGCTCATTAAAGGAAAGTCCCATAGGATTACCACCCAAACCAACCAACCAGCGATGAGTAAACCATACCAGCAATGCATGCACCGATTTGGGGCCGTAAAACCCGAAAGCTATCTGACAAAGAATGCATCACTTCGGCATAACTTGAAATTAAAAATTCAACCATTCTGCTGATTCTTACGCCCAAATCAATTGGAACTGTTCCGAACATCAAGCCAAAAGGCTGGATGAAACCACGTTATTTGTGTGTAGTTTGCTAACCACACTCCTGAAATAAAGCAGAAAATTCCTTGCACGGTCAATGATCGCTCAAACATAGTAATCATATGTAATCATAATGACAATTATATCATTTAGTAGTGCCTCGCATCACGTTTGATGATGGCAGGGTCACTGGTTGATGCAGTAGTGGCATGTGAAGGCCAATTATGGCTGTGCATGGTTGCTGATATCAAGGAAAGGTGGTCAACCATTGATGGCCAAGGATGATCAATGATTCAAGTAGAACTCAATCGATGATCTATGATGGTTCATGATGGCTAATGATGCCAGTCATGGTCAATGATGGATTATAAACTATCATCAAACCACTTTTGATGATGGGTGCCACACAACACCTCCTGTGAAAACATCACTCCTTTAACCTGTCGAGGTGAAAGCTCGCATTTGTCCACCCTCCCCTTTACTTCTAGCATGTGACTCAGAACGATGATTTAATCATCAATCACTAAGCGTCAATGCTCATCATCAAGCATCATTAGCCACTGCCAAATTGTATGGTGACTAACTCAGCCGCACTGTTCGTCATGCGATTCGGCTGAATCTCAGGGGCCCATGCTGCTGCACGCTGGTGTTGTTGGTTGCTGGCTGGGTGTTGGCAAACAGTTGGGTCACACAAAACCAGATCAACTCCATTACATAGACCCCGAACGGCAGCCCCAGAAACAAAATTATGTGTATAATTACACTCATCACCCCCAACAAACACGTGCTTCGGAGGTGATGTTTCGACCGAACACGATCAAAATGTTGGCTCGACAATCTGCTTTCGAGGATGTAGTCAGATCAGAACCCCCTTCCGGCGTGCAACAAACAAGTCTGATAATCATCTATTGACCAGGTAGCTGTCATCACTGGTTGGCAATTCAAACCTTATTCATACCGTCTGGAGAGATGTGGGTGAAATGATAGCATCGTCGATTGCATCAGTGGTGTTTGCTCCTTCAAGTGTAAATGTAATGCAAGGCACTTTATTTATAGAAAACATTTGATAAAACAAAGGATGAAATATTTCTCAAATTGCACCACTTCGTTAAACCAGCCAAAAGTCAGTCATTTTGCTTGTGGACAAGAATCGCAGCAGGGCTATGTTTGCAAGTAGGACAACTTGTGACAGAGTGTTTGTTCTACTCAGGATCTATGATTTCCCCCAAGCCTTCCTCCGTTTCATCGCAGCGCTCCACCTTTCAATCCTCTTTCTGCCTGCTTTGGCAATCGGCTCGTGCAATGAATTTGGGGAGGCGCTCTGCGCTGCCATGCCACAAAACTGGGTCCATGTCGTGGGATTCCCAGCCTCCTCATGCACCGATAGATGTGCTGAGTAGCTCCTCTATTTCTCAGCCTGCCACTGATCTCATGGAACCAATATGGAACCCAGCGGTCAGCTGAAAAATGCTGAAAGCCGCTGCGAATGGCTTAAGCGATCACAATTCATTCGCATGGCATGCACAGCGAAATTCTACTCTTTGGCAAATCGCTGCCCGGACACCAAGCATGGCCAGGCCAAAAGGGGAGTCTTTTTTTGTGCCCTTTCGATCTCCACAATCCGCAGCCAACTGAGTAGATACTTGCAGTTCTACGCCTCGAATGTAACACCGGCAGTGGACTTCTTCGTTTTTCAAACCCCGTTGACCTCTGACCTCAGTTTTCACTCGCAAACGATACACGACACAGGAATGTTCACTACATCGATTTTCACAACGATTTTGGCGATACGCTTTGGCCGACCACGCTTGACCGGACTTCAGCATTCCTAGGTGCATACTACCGAATCTCCTGCGGGGTTTCCCCATCAGTTTCGGTGTATGAAGTGTGACTGACAAGGTGGAGCCCCCAAGATAGCGAGTCGTTGGTCGAAAAGTATAGGGGAAGTACTAGATATGGTAGATACAACTAGCTTGTCAAATGGCACATCTCAGGCAGCTTCTCACGTTTGGTGCCCCACCTTGAGATAAAAACAACGCCTCGATTTTCCTCGATTGCGACTGGAGGTCCAGCTCGTCATCTGTAGGAAATGGTCCTCAGGACTTGATGGCTTGGGGTCCAACTGATCATGAACGCAGCCCCTTCAATCACCAAAACATGGACCTACTGGTACTATGGTAGATTGACATAGTAACAAGGATTAATTACCATCCATGACTTATCTTGGAGATATATCTAATATGATGATATGTTAAGCTATATATCTAGATTGACCAACATATGGCTGTGGGTCAAAACCCTGTACCCCTGGTTCCCCCACCATTAACCATTGGTTTCCCTCGTTTTGTTGGTGGAAATCCCCCATTAGTTGGTTGGATAATATTGACCCATAGCCATATCACAACGAAACTTTTGGCCATTCATTGATTCCAATCATTTTCAATCCCCCAGCAGCGCCTCAGCACGTCACCGTGGTGATCAACGGTGATCGGCGCATCAAGAACTGAAGCAGTAAATCTGACGGGCGAATGCCTTGGACTCTTCAAACATGGTGAATCTCTATCTCTACAACAAGTCCCCCAAGAGGATGGTTTTACCATGGCGATAAAACTGCAAACGATATGTTTTGTTCACTCTGAGAATCATGAACAGCCAAGAAACAAACATTCCAAGTGAGGGATCAAGAAAACCGGGCCATAAAATGAGTTAATTTCACCCTTCATTAATCATTCCCGGGAGTAAGAAAACCAGGTCACAAAATGAGTCAAGCAGTTTGACCACTTTGTGGTCAAGCCGAAGATCACTCACTAACGTGTCCCAGAAACTCCGGGTGGAAACTGGTGCAGGGATGCCCTACGTCAGACCGAGGGCCCCGGCGGATAGACACTGAAGCCAGGGGAGAAGCGATCCACGAGTCGATCTGGCCCAGCAACCAAACAAGCAACCAACCCAGCAAGCAAACAACCAACCCAGCAAGCCTACCAACCCAGCAAGCCTACCAACCCAGCAAGCAGGCAAACAATCAACCAACCAGTTATAATTAGTTGGTACATCCATGGTTCAAAAAAAGCAAAACAGCACAGGATGTGGCAGTGGGTCAGTTCACCCTTAGTCCCCCTGGTTCCCCTACCATTAACCAGGCTGTTTTCCCTATCATTGGTTGGTCATTCTAAGCCATTGTTGGTTGGTTAATATTGACCAGCTTGTCATACAGTTGGTTATCCCCTGTAGTTAGTCATTATCCCCTATTATCAACTATGAACAAAGTAGTTATGGTTGGTTCTTATCCCCCATTACTTGGTTGGTTAATATTGACCCATAGCCAGCTGTCACAATTTCAGTGGCCATGCCTCGCCTTGCTCTCCCATCAAGCTGCTTCCATGCCTTGGTATAACAGGAATCGTGACCGAGGATCGTTGCGATTCGACTCGATTCGGTATGGAGTAGCCTGTACTTTAAATGTAGAGTATTTATTATAAGTAGCTATTTAGATTCATTCATAGTAGCTTTATTAAATAGAGTATTTATTATAATAGTCTACTATTTATTAGTACTACTTATAATTCTTTTCTTTATTGTAATAGCATACTATTCTAGTACAACTAGATACTTTTACTTATGTACAACTATAATCCTATCTATAACTATAATCTATTCATCTATTCTATTCAGGTCGCTATAGGTACCCTCTATAACTATAATCGTCAAGGGATTCATTGCAAAACTCCAGGTATGGAGTACCAGTACCCTTTACTTCTAGCACCTATAACTATAATCCTATTCAAAGTATGTATTTTACCTGAAGTCTAGGATAAACAAACTTTTACAGCACTCTATGGTCTTGGAGACTTTCAATATGGAGTTTCTATAGAGTATGTATAGTATATTTAATACCTGTAAAGTATTAACATTATTTTACAGTACCCCATACTTCCAGTTGCCATAAAATAGCAGGTAACCAGCTGGCTTCTACCAGTGTTGTAAGTGGGTTTGGCTACCGAGGGGTACCTATCAAATGACCCGATTGTCGGCAGCATTAGGCAACTATACCATACATTGGCAGTGGGACAAAACCCTGTACCCCTGGTTCCCCTATCATTATAACCATTGTTTTTGCTATAAAATTGATGGTTATTATCCACCATTCTTGGTTGGTTAAATAGTGGGCTGAACCTGGAGTATCAGGACGGGTAGAATATCAACGGGAAAAATGAACAAGGCACAAACGAGCCCCATCGTAGTTTTGTGCTATAGGAGAGAGTTGAACAGTGGTGTCGCATGCCAGATCTTGTGTCGTACATACATCAAATTACATCACAGCATCATGCATGCATAGACCGATGCGATTGTGGATGTCATGAAATATCACATCACTATGATAACATATACATATGTAAAAAGACTACATGTATTTTGACGTGTTTTGATGTAATTATCCAATATTATGCAATGTATCAAGTATATAATATATAATGATGCAATACAGTTCATTGCTGTGCACATGCACTGTCAATGCACAAGTGCCAGGGATATCCAGTGGGATTGTTGCGATAATCATTCCAAGCCCACTTGTGTCATGTGTCACGAATAGCAGACATGCGCACATGCTAGAAAATTCAACAGGCCACCTGTCCAAAACGATGCAAAGCGCGTATCATATATCTCATGTCTACCTCATCTATCATGTAAAACATGTGAACTTAGTTATTTCTCTTTCTCATACGAGTAACTCGGCCCTCAATCCCCTGCCATAGATTTAGCCTTTGGAGTTGCAGAGGTTCAAAGGGCTGGTCATCGACTGCATCTTGTTACATGTCGTGTCACATCACATGTGTCATCCTGCTCGCATCCCCACGGTTTGCTCTCTGCTCGCCTGCTAAGAGTGACCTGATTCCCAATGGCATTATGTTCATAGGTTAGAGTTGTCAATTGAAAAGGGAAGCAAATAGAATGGATAGATATACGACTCCAAAACTGCAAGCATGAGCTATTCATTTCAACTATGTCAATCAATCCGAATTATACTTAACCTCTATGTCACTTTTGTACATCACCTCTGTGCTTAACCTAAATTTGGAACACCCAAAACCGCGGAGAAAACCTTTGGGGAATGGCGATGTCTTGGGTGCAGACTGATGTAGGATGGCCATGAGCTGTTGGATATTTTGTTCCTGAGCCGGTGATTGCTCGCATGATCAGCCGTGATCTTTGGATCATTTTTTGATATCCAACAAGGTGGGCCCCCTCAGTTAGCGAACTTGGCTTGTGGTAACTACCAGTTATTGGGGGCCCACCGTGTACACAGGTCCATGAAAAGATTCGCATCCGCCACAAATGGCTGTGCTTTAAAACCATTGATGAGATGAATATGGTGAACTGTTTCGGGGGACCCATCGATTTTGAGAGTTCTGCAGGGGGCTGTGGGATCCGCCTGTCGTGACTCACTCACGTTGTGGGATCAGCCCAAAAACTCACTTGCCGGTGATCTTTGATCACGGACCACTTCAAGTTAAGCGCTGACTCAATGGATATATTCTAATTTTTATATCATGATCAATGCATATTTCCATATATAAATATATATTGATGTTGACACATTATATATATATATATATATATATGTATATAAAAATAAATATATATATATATATTTTTAATTGAACGGTTTAGATATGGCTAAAGCTCGATGTCTTCCAGTTTTCCGCTGGACCGTTTCGCTTTCCCGTTTCGCGTCCTTCAACTCCAGCTGGCGTTCCTTCTCATCAAGTTCAATCCTGAGGGTTCGCAGCTCGGGGGAGTGTGGTACTACCTGGGATCGTTACTGGCTTTGCTCATGATCTGTGGGTAAGTCTCTGGCAATAAACTGCTTATGGATGCTCTGATGATCATCAAAATACATAATAAACTGCTTGTGGATGATCATCAAAGTACATGGCACTGCCTTTTTGAATCAAATAGATTGACAATGCCTGACGAAAGCACGTCCATGAATTTTCAAGGAGAACGTGACCTCACTTGCTTGAACTGTCACAAAACTTATTTGGTTGATGATAACTCGTGTTGATTGATGATGCTTGATGATGACTGATGGTGGTTAATGATGGATGACTTGTGATGATTAATGAAAGATGAATCAAGATGCTTGTTGATGACGGTCAATAACCCACGATCCGCAATAGTTTCATCAATTCTTCTAATAGCAAATCTTTGCCACTTTTTAGTATCATACAAATAGGGCCTAAATTGCCTCAAGTAGAGCTTAATTTGATCCAAAGAAGGCGCAATATGGGGTGGCACCAGGGGAATCCGTACCACGCCTCAAACTGCGTATCCTTGCAGCGTCTTCAGCTTGAGCATCCTCGGATCGAAATCGACTGGTGCTGAAACTGAGGAGGCTGGAGCTTGACTATTGACCACGACTGACCGTCTGAGGAGGCTGGAACTCAAAATGACTTAGGTTGGCTATTAAGTAACCATTATAGATCCTTAGCCACCGGCCATCATTTAATTAGACTGTAGTCATACTGAACAATGCTAATCACCACTGAACCATGAAGGCCTAGATCTTGTCGCAACTCATGCCAAAGGTGTTCAATAGCTTCAGCCGGTAACATCCTTTCGTTGAAATTTGGGGCTTCATCTCAGCTTCCTAGTAGTAGCAAACCACCCAGGGTGCTGTCAGTCCCATTCAATTTTGCAAATCCCACGCAGGTCTCCAGGAACAAGCCATTTAAATCCATGTATCAAGACCTTGGTTGCTGTTGGTGACACGTTGGAAGCCCATTCTGTGTAGAAATGACCGATTAACTGCTCCAAGTTTTTGAGGCGGTCCAACCGCATGAATTCCATTCGTTGGGGGTTCGAAGAATGCCGATAAACCGAGTAGACAACCAACCAACTAATCATGAATCAAATCATGGTTTACTAAATCATGGTTAGTAAATCTGATAAGTCCGAGTAGATTCATGGTTAATAAATCTGGTTTCGAAGAATGCTCAGATTTATATACTAATCATGAATCAAGCATCCCTGTTCATTACTGTTGGTTCAAACCACCTTGCAACCAGTGTTAACCAGCAACCATCAATCCGCGGGCATTGCAACTGCTCCAAGAGTGGCTGGCAGTATGCTTGGATGTGCAGCTGGAGCCATGGTTAGTTAAGCCCTACCAGGTAGCTGAACTAACCCCCAGAAACCCCATGGGAGTTGTGACCACTGACCGGCTCGCCGTAAAGGTGCACATCCACCCAGCAGGTAGGTTGATCCGAGACCATAAGCAGAAGCAACTCCATCCCAGACTACCAGTATAAACCCGAGTGAACGTATGGGTTTGTCCAAAGCCATTGGCGGTTTCCTAGTAATGCTTGTGAACTTGGATGCTTATGAGGTACCACCTTGCATGGACAACCACATACAGTTGAAAAATGTGAAGTCAATAGTGGTTGCTTATGCTGGGTCATATCTAATCAACCATGGACTAACTATATCGATCATACTTACCCACCAATTGACAAGAGTCAAGCACGATGAACCCTTGCTATCCATTGAACACCATATTATCAACTATGTTCCGCCATCGTCAAGCATGCAACATCAAGCAACAAGTGACCATCAATCAATCACTACATACGATCATCAAGCATGAGCATTCTACACCAACCAACCATCAATTAACAATTATAAAGCATTTATGACCGTAAACCATCACATAGCATGCAGCATTGACCATCGATTGACCATGATAAACCATTCAAATGACAATGAACCATGAACTGAATCACAAACTAACAAAAGTTTCATGAAAATAAACCATCATAGACGTCATGATAATCACCTGATTTTCACGGAAATTCACCATCATAAACCAGGATTTTCCACGATTTTCCACGATTTTCCATGATGTTCCATGATTTCCCATGATTTTTCACCATCATAAACCATTAGAAGTCCATAATTTAACAATTTCCGTGAAAATAAACCACCATAAAACTATCATAAAACTACCATAAACCATCATAAACTATCATAACTCCCATGATGTTCCACCCGATTTCTGCTCACGTCAGATCCTCCACCTCACTGTGCTCGTTCGGTCAAGACACGCCTGCTTGCAGCGATTCCAACTGCTGTTGCACCTGGCACCGGTGACCACGGGACCGAAGGTCAAGGACATCCAAGGTCTAAAGATGGTGTCATACTATAGTCATCTATGATTGATTGTAGTGAGTGTTATGTAACAGCTTGGGTGCTATATAATCAAGATTTATAGTAATAATCATAATACAATTGTCTGTATAGTGAGTTATAGTGAGTGTTACTATAGTTATAGTGAGTACAAAAAGGGTTACTGAACAGTTACAGTGAGTGTTAGTATATACTATAGTTATAGAACTGTCATAGTGAGTGTTACAGTCTTGACATTTTGCTGACTGAAGTGAGTATAAAGATTTGTGTCTGAAGACATCTGATTTATTGAAATCAGTGTTTTCTATAGTGTTTATACCAATCACAAATTTAGTAGGCACTATTTTTTCAAGGACTACCAGTGAGTGTAGACGTATTCGTTTTTGATATATTGGTATTGGACTAAGAAATGCGAATAAATATCAAATTCATACCTCTTGGGATCATGTTTATAATCGGAGTCATTAGGAATCATGATGAATGGCCACGATTAAAGAATCACAGTGATGAAACAGCCACGCTTAAAGAATCACAATTATTCAATAGCCATGATTAGATAAGCATGATTAGTAAGTCACTGTCAGTCATATAAGCATCATCAATCCTACCGGCTTGGTGCAAGCCAGGGTGGCTGGTGGCTGTATAGCCATGAATCAATGCTTGTAATTTCACAAACTCAAAGTCGTTTGCTTCAAATCGCTCCCCAAATGGTGGTTTCTCAAACCATAGGGAACCCCCAAAATGGTTGGTTTCTTGCTATAAAGGGTTATCATTGGATGATTTAGGGGTACCCCTATGGCTCGAGAAACACCCAAATACCAATGGGCATCCGTTGGATACAACAAAATTCAACCAGAATCTGCTGGCTCAGAACTGCACCGACATAAAGTCTTACGGTTCAGAGAGGTACCCTATCGCAGGTTCAACGCAGGTTCGGCCACAACTGAAAGCCTCGTTGGGGCGCACACAGGTGCCAGGTTTCGCACCGGGTTGGAGACGAACAACAGAAAGCTTCCATCCACACGCTTGGATCAGTCACCATAGCATGCCATGTTCATCGTAATCCCATGCAATGGCAGGGGCTGCTTGCTTATCATTAAGGTTCAGATTCAAATGCAAACAAAAGTGGCTAACCAGAAACAGTGCAATGATGACAGAGCTGTAAGGAGAGAATGTCTCCTTATCAACATTACATGGCATGGTCAAAACTCCTCTGAGAAACGGCCACCAGATCAGTAAAAGAAAAATATGGAAGCAAGCAATGGTTCCTGCTCGGTCGCATACGCTTCACACTCGTCACAAAGATCCCCAGCACTCCATTCTGAACTACCAACACACAGGTTTTGATCGATTTCCAGTTATCATCCTTTCTTAGCCATTGATAGTAATAAGTTATAACTAGTTATAACCCTTTACTAGCCATTTGCAGCAACAAAACGTGCTAAACTCCAAGCATAGCGGCTTGGGGTTGTCGCTTCCCAGTTCCCCCCCGGTTGCAGGGCTCCGCGTGGCCTCCAGCAGCGCGGTTTCTCTTTGCTCCAGTTGGTGCTCTGCTACCTGCGCCGCGGGAGCGCCCCCTCCCCAGGCATCACGGGGACGAAGGACCAGCTGTAGCGTCTGCCAATCTGCCGGAAAACATCGATTGTCAACATATGCCAATGGTGCCATATCTACGTGATGGCGCCACTATGGTAGGTCTGGCAGAATGGCACGTGGATAGTGGATGACAGTGGTAGGTCAACATATGGCAGCACAGATCACCGCCTGAAGAGCAGCTTCTTTGTCGTCCAGTTCGTATTCCAAACACTTTACCTGACAAGGTTCCGCTGTCAGCAGGGTAGCATGTGAGAATGCTCAACCCTGGCTGCAGCAGGTATCAACTTAGTAGAGATCCGTCGACTGAACTAAATCCTTATATAATGGTAAATTGTCAACACACTCATGATTCATGACCAATTTGGTAAATCACTCCGAATCTTCAGTCAATTTGCTGGTCACTAAATGACTAATTGCAACAATAATCAATATCTAATGATACCTAAGAATACAACGTTGATATCATTACCCAAAAATGATTAGATGCTATCTAACGAATCAAATATTCTCTACCAATAATGCTCTAATAGGTTGTTTGGATGATATCATAATGAATCAAATATGCAATACCTAATGAAATAAATATCATATTCAATACCTATAATAAAACTTGCTGACTTATAGATCCCCATATTCATATCCCAAAAACACTCAAAACCTAAGAATTCGTGGGTATAAGCCATCCAGAAAATAATGCTAGCTACCAACAACCGTTGATGGGTGATCTCACCAGCGCCACAGCGCTGTCGATCTCGAGCAGCTCCTCTCGTGGCGACCGAACCGGTGCGGTGTCGCTCCTGTTGCTTGGCCGCCTCCTTCCAGCTCCAACCTTCGGCTTCGGGCTCCTCGTCGAGACGAATGCGATCAGCATCCCCCAGTGGCAATGTCGTTTTTTTTCTCGATTTAGCGAGGTAGCTGTTGAATTTATCTGTTTGACAAATAGGTTTATAATAGGGATTATGATGGTTTATGATGGTTTGATAATGGTATAATGGTTTATAATGGTATAATGGTATAATGGTTTTGATAATACAAGGTGGGCCCCACTGGTTATAAGTCGATTAACAAGCCATTTAACTATAGTTATATCTACCATAACTGGTACTTGCCCTAAGCCAATTTAGCTAACGTTTAGGGGGTCCACCTTGTAGCTGTTGAAGTTATCTGTTCAACAAAAATGAGCGGTAGTCTATATTAGCAATTAATAGGCATGTATTTATGTATTCATCAGCATATTTAGCACTGGGGGAATTTGCCAATTTAGCATCCCCCTTGGCAAGTGTTTTGAATTTATGTTTACTTCTAAGAGCTAACCGTTCTATATCAGTAATAATTCTAGGCGTGCATTCATTAGGAACTATATAATTAAATCACATATATATATATATATATAACATACTTATATATCTTATATGCTACCGCTTACTATCGTTTACAAATATGTCCTTATGCTTACAAGCTGCACAAACTCTAATTGAAGATAGTGAAGGTGGTACGGCCACGAGCGCAGTTTTGGTCCTACTGTGAACAACTCTGCAGCCTGACAAATTCGTGGAACCATGGCAAACCATGGTAGGGGAACCAATAATAACCAACCAGCCTGGCTGGTGATTTCTAGCTGGTTAATGGTTCATGATAGGGGATAATAACCAACCAGCCAATGGTTAATAACCAACCCTTTTGAAAGTGGTTAATGGTTGATGATAGGGGATAATTAATAACCAACAACAGTAGTGGATATACCAACTATATGGCGAGCTGGGTCAAGCAAAAGTACAAAAGCAACAGCAATAACAATGACCAGAAAAAGAGTAGCAGCAAAACAATCAAAAACGACGACCAACACAAAATCAGCAACACAAACCATCTGCAACAACAACAACAACAACAACAACAACAACAGCAACAACAACAACAACCACAACCTGACAGCAGCAACTGTGGTAGCAACGAAACCCTCAGCAAAAACACAACCAGAAGCATAGTTAATAATCAACATAGTACATAGACCTTTAATTTACAGCAATAGCCATGACAGTAACAATCAACAATGATTAAGAACCAGCACTTGCAATCCTCGCCGTACAGCAACCAGGAGTCCTTCGTGCGGCTCTGTGACTCCTGAGGCTCCAAAAAGAACAGGAGGAGAACCAAGGAATACAAGGGACCGGGACCCCCCGCTGTTATGAGCTGGTGAACATTTGCCTTTTAACAAGCTCTAGTTATATCGCCCACCACGAGGCGATACTCCAGTTGTAAACCAACTTAGCTATCCTGGGGTCATGGAAAGTGGTCAAGGGCACTCCTGGCTCTTCGCATTGCCCGAATGATCCGGTGCCTAGTCAACCTGTTGGATGGTAAACTGTTACGCTTTTTTCGGATGGTGAATGTGTCAACTCACAACTACATGGTATCAACCTGTCAACAGGTATATTCAAAAATCAGGACACAAACAGCCAATGAGCATGGCAAAACACGAAGTCAATTGACTCCCGTTTCAGCTCTTGATGGCACCGGGTGAGTCTCTGGGTTACGTGACCCAACCGGTGAGGTATCCTCCTGGCCCTAACGGCTCACCTGCGCTCGTTTTCGCAAGAGCTCGATGGTGCGAATTGCCTGAGCCGTTTTCGCAGTCGGCGCGATGCCACCGCAACGAGCGTCGAGAGCTAGAGTGAAGAAATCGTGACACTGGAAACCGGTGAGTTCATAGTTAATGAATGGTTCATTAATGGTAATGAAGTAGGTCGACCATGACGATTATCAACCCATACCAAGCAATTAATACCTATAGCCTATAGATACTCGATGGTGCTGGTATATCTTACCTAGGTAGCTGGGTTATAGGTAGATGTTGGCACATATGGAACATCTGTGGAACATGATTCGCTGGTGATCAACCATATGATGGGTTCTGCATCTTCAAGAGCTCGATGATGTTCAACGCACGTGGAGAATATCTCCGGTGCATTGATCTCAGTCCGAGAACTTATCCCCTTAACGGATTCATGCAGCTCGTGAATGGCTCCAGAGATTCGCTAACGCTGCTTATCAAAAGATCAATCTCGATCGAGGGAGACTCAGCGATCACTTGCTGATGGATAAGGGTAGGTAACATATCAAGGAGATCGACAGGAAAATAATGATATCGATATGGATTTTCTAGACACCGTCAGCAATCAGATGATTAGGCTTCAACAAAGGAAATTCACAAACCCTTCAACTTGCACCGCGTCTCACCAAATCAGCGAAAGAGTTGTTGTAAAAGCTATTGCGTTTTTCATACGGTGGTTTCCCAAAATAGGGAAGCCCGAAAATGTGGCGGGTTTATTACTATACATGATCATAAATGGATGACTTGGGGGTCCCCTATTTTGAGAAACACCCATATGTCGTCGGTCTTCCTGCCATTCGAGCAGATCATCATGACTCGTCCATCAAGGCCTCACCCAGGGCGCAGCCAGGCAGCCAGACCAGCTTCGTGGCTGTCCAAAGGCCATCACTAAGCAGCCATCAACCAGCAAGCTTAACATGTGAAAAAACCTGAACATATGAAAAAAACCTGTGAAAAAACCTGTGTTTTTTCACATGTTAGGTTTTTTCACATGTTTTTTTCACATGTTAAGGTTTTTTCACCAATTAACCAATCAGCCAATCAACCAATCAACCAATCAGCCAATCAGCCAATCAGCCAATCAACCAATCAACGATCAACCGTCACTATTTGCCAGTGATTAACCAGTAAATAACTTGATGAAAACCATTCTTCCTTTCTGGTCAATTCTTAACCTTTCATTAGCCATCAATTCATCATCAACCAGACATTCAACCAAGCAGCCATCAACCAATCAGCCATCATTTCCCCGAGGAAAGACTTGCCAATCCTCGCAGCAAAGCCACCAACCATCAACGCCACCGGTGCTCTGCCAGGGGATCCCTGGCGCCTCCTGCTGTTGTCGCTCATCCTCCGCAGTCCAGCGAGTTCCCACGGAGACCACTGGCAAGCCGCTACCTTTCGACCGCTCCCGCCAGCATTTCCCACAAGGGAGCCCTGGAGTTGGGCAAGGGTAGCTACCAGTCATAGTTGTGGTATGTTATGGTTATAAGGATCGCTTATCAAATGGCCGGTCTCAACTTCTCAACCAATTTTTGTTACTAGCGGGCCCCACAGTCTCAACCAGTTTTTGTTAGCCCCACCGTCAAATAGCCTTTACAACGCCTTGTTCATACGGAGGACGGAGTCTAGAATCGGGATGTTTCGATGACTCAAAATGAGACAGTTGAAGATAAATGATCTCACTATATGAGGCTTTTCAGAAATACTTAAGTGAGCAGGTATGTAATATCAAATAGCGGGTTCTCAAAAAATGGGCACCCCCAGCTATCATCCAATATTAGTTACTTATGGAATTTTATAGCTACAAACCATCCATTTTGCAGACCCCTAAAGCTTGAGGAAGCACCAAATCATACCAGATCCATGTTGCGAAGCCCAGGCAGCTGGGGTGTCACAGTTCCAATGGAGCTAATCCTTCAGCGAGCTGCTGATCAGTCGCAGGGAGTCGTCGTGGTTTCGTTAAGCTGGTCATGGTTGATCTAGCTGGGGTCGTTGATATACAAGGTGGGCCCCCAAACGTTATAAGTTGATTAAGATTCGCCATTTAACAAGCTAGTTATATCTACCAAAACTGCTCGTTACCCTAGCTATAACCCAAGTTAGCTAACTGACAAGGCCCACCTTGTAAGTTATCTGCCATCTTAATCACCACAGCTGTTTGTTAATATAGTTCATCCATTGTAGTTTCACCGTACCAACTGTTGTATAATCTAGCTAGATCTCCCGTGCTGAGTCACCAAGTTGCCCCGATACCATCACAGCCAGCCAGCTACGCACCAAAACACGCCCGCACACTGAACCAGTTCCAAAGACTGAAACCGAAACGGACAAAAATCCCTGTGCGTCCAGTTGTCATGATAGTAGGCAACCAACCCCAAACAACACTCGTAGAAACCAGCTGGTTCCCTACCATAAATGGTAACTGGAAGCATAGGTGATGGCAAGTTCTCATGTTATGGATTATTGACTGCTTACCATGAATGATGGTTACATGATGCTCAATGATGCGTACTGCTGGTCGTCGATCAACGGTCCTTGATACTTAGCCAAGCAACGAACTAGACTGGTAAACAGAGAACGATCTCTGACAGCCTCTTGACATCACCTACCAGCTTTTCAAACAATGAAACCTGCGTTCATCATGGGCAATGATGAAAAGGAATCTTTGGTGGTGGAGGTGACAACCATGGTTACAATCATAGTACTAGTGTTGAATGATAATGATTAGTTGAAATTTTGATGACAACAATCAACGATCATCGATGATCATCGCATATAATATTTAATAATAATGATTCAAAATGTCCAATAGCAATAATTATACTCAATATACGGCTGATTGTCTTACTTAACACTTTGATGTTCAAAGGAATCATAACTAATCATGGTCAATGACGGCCTATATTGATAAATCTAATTACTGATCAATGCAACACATATTTAAGGCTTAGTACCGTTGAATAAAAAATAGCGCGCGATAACTGCTAACTGGAATCATCAGTACTAATCAATCATCATATATCAGCAGTCATTTTTGGCCATCAGTTATCATTCCGAACCACTATTTTGCAGTGCTGAATGAAAGATCAATAAAGATCCTCCAACAGTTCCTAACCATTGTTACAGCCGCTATTACCAACCACTGTTGTTACTACACTTTCCTCGTCATTGCTCACCATTATATATACTACCAAACATCAATCATCATTTCTAATCATTCTTACCAACTAAGCATTACTGGGCGGTGGTTTCAACCCTTTCTGAAATGTGTTAGTTCAGCAAACCAACATTTGTTCATCTTGGGGAAAATAAAAATGTTTAAGGCGACCAACTAGTAGTGGTTTAAGCATCATGGTTGCTCATTTTCCCCTATTGCCAAGCACTATTGATGGTTACAATGCCTGTATGACCCCTCTATAACCCCTATTTACCCTCTATATATATATATCTATATGAGCCGTGCTTAAAAGGTCTTGCATCTGTCTATGTCGTAAGGATTTGCTTACGCAGCCACTTACGCATCGCTTACGCGACCACAATTTCAGCTTACGCGTATCGTTGCCCACTTTTGGCTTACGCGGAAAGCTTCCGCGGGCTTACGCGACCCCAATTTTTGCTTACGCCAGTCTCCTTATGACAATCCCCTTACTAAAAATGAACACGGGGTTTCTAGCGTGGCTCATATATCTATCTACATATATATATATATATATATGTATTTATGTTTATTTATTTACTTATATGAGCGGCTGCATTTATTCGTACAAGATCCTTTTGCTGTACTTTGAAGGGCGGACCCAGCCTCGTTCAGTTTAAAAACAATTGAGACTGGATAACGTCATTTTAGGGTATCTCGTTCAATTCTACATCAAATTGACAAGTAATTGACATCAAATTATACATCAAACAGATCTCGTTCGGATGGGCGGACCCGTCTGGTTCACCAGCTGACTATGGATGCGAAGAAAAACATAGAGCAAGGCCCTTGGAATGAATTGCGCAAATAGAAGTGGTTGCTCATATATGTATTTATTATTTATATATATATATATACATATAACCCCCACAAAATCCCCCTAAATTCCCTCAACCTGCCGAATCCTTCACGTTGGATGCTGGCGCTCCGCCTTGCATCCTTGAAGCCACTGGCACTGACTGGCTCAAGACATCGATGGGTGAAGCAACGGGCACTGTTGCAACGGCCTGGCTGCTGTGGCGGATGGCTGACAGCAGCTGGTGATGCTTGGTGAAGGGTTGATGCCAAACAAGGGCTGGTCATGGCGCTGGTCATTAGTCGCTATAGATCATGAGTAGGCGAGGATTTTTCGCGTCGCATAATATGGCATAATATTTGGTTTCATGGCTGGTGAATAATGATCAATACAACAAGAAGCCATCACCACAAGGTAATGTGCCACCAAACGAACAATTGCCGTGGTTGACCATGGCTAATAGTGATCGATGGTTGATCATGGTTAGAAAGCTGGTCAACAGCAATAGAGATTGCTAAGGATGGTTCCACCGCTATGGGTAGAAGGTGGTAGAAGCACTGAGCTTATCACGACTCGCTCGTGCTGCAGGAAGTCATGTTTCTTGACAGGCAAAAGCGGCAGGGAACTCCAGTACTCTCGGTGTTGACTGTTTCTTGATGATTGGAAAAACATGAAAAATCAGCTGTGATAAATGGTACTACCAACCATCCAATGATGAGGCTGATTGGGAAACCGACCAGCCTATAAGGGTACCACAATTGGTTCTACTGTACTGATTACAACTGATTGGTATTGACATGCAACCGCGAGCCATTACAACTCACCACAACCAACCAGCAGCAAGGATGCATCTGCAAGCTGATGATTTCTGGCATGGCTGATAGGGCTGGTCATAATCGAACAACGGATCCTCAGCAAGTCAATGCTTCTTCGATCCTCCAAAGGTTCTTCTCTAGTGGTGAGGATGGTGATTCTTGATGGCTTTCAATGGTGTTAGATGATGGATACTTGCTCTGTCCCTCCTCAACAAAAATCAGAAACGGTCCTCCTGACGTCATGATTTGCCGGATGGTCACTGGCTGATTTAATGCTCACCCTGAAGTCATGAACACCAGCATGTTGAATCCGTCACCAGCGGTGAAGGCAGCGCTAGGCAGCGCTGCGCATGTTGCGGCGCTTCGTATTGGTTCACCGTAACGTGGGCGCTCCCCAACCCCCGGCGTGCCGATGGCGACATGTTGGCCAAGTGCTTTGATGCCTGGAGCGAGTTGATCCGCAACCAGCATGGTTTAGAAACAGCGAATCTTACCGTTGATTTGGCGAAAATATTTACCAGCTATCAGTAGCTATTGAATCTTCATGTTTACCAGCTGTAGTCTTACCCTTCAACATTTTTACCAGCTATCAGTAGCTATTGAATCTTCATGTTTACCAGCTGCAGTTACCAACGTTTAGGGGTTATTTAGTCGTCCTGACCAGCTATTGTATGATAGCTCCGTGTGAACAACTGAGGGTTTACTGGGCGAAACTGTTTACCCTCGATAAAAACTCGTGAGCAACAAATTGTTTGTTTGATTATTTGATTCATGTTTACCAGCCATCAAAAGCGGTCACCAATGAATGGTATTTTTTGCTCATGTTTACGAACCATTGTCTAGCTGTATCCAGCTGATATTTTCGCAGCTATTACCAGCTCGTTCGTTCGTGACTATTAATCATGCTTGGTGGAAGCTGTGGTTGCCACTGGTCAACCACTGTTAGCCAATGCGCAACCACGATTCATGGTGGTTGAGCAGTTCCTCAGCAATGCTTGCGAGATCTGAGGGTTATAAACTTCAACCAGGGTGCATCCAATGGATGTGCCCTCACTTCAGATCAGTTATCATAAGCTACGCTAAACAATGCTCATCATTAACCAGTGGAAATCTAAATCATTGTGAATTAGTATTGATATGTAAGGATCAATGAATAAGTTGTGTCATGGAGTCATGGAATGCGTATTATCTACGCTTATAATTATAATAATGATTCGTAGAATGGTTGTAGCGAAAATATCATTCTTAGTGTGGAACATCACTATTAGTCATGATATAAGATCTCATTTTTAGACTCACAACTGGATTACCAAGCATGATCAATTTCGCTTTTAAATGATTAGCCGTAAACTAGTAGTCAATAGTGTGGATGCATAATCAATCCAGATCTATTCAGCTTCGCAGTGTGGGTGGGTTGAAGAAAGCCAACCACAACCTCCAGCGGACGAACTTCCCGCCAAACGGGGATCGTCCCAACTTGTGAACAATCGAATCCAAATCTGCTGCGTGAGTACATGTTGTGATTGAGACTGGCAACAAATGGTAGTGGGTCAAAACCCTGTACCCCTGGTTCCCCTATCATCAACCAGTGTTTTCCCTTATTATTGTTGGTCATTATCCCAATTATTGGTTGGTTAACTGCTTGACCCATAGCCATATAGTCGGTATATCAACTACTGTTGTTGGTTACTATCTCCTATTATTAACCATGAACCAGCTAGTTAACCATTGGTTGGTCAAGCAAATCCATTGGATGAAACGGCAAACCAGCAGCCAACGGCACCCAAAGATTGCCCTTCTCGTCAGCGATGCCCAAGCCCGGACGTGCCGGCGACATGTTGGGCAGTGCCTGGAGCATGGTGACAGCGTGACCGTTGATGTGGCGAAATGATGACAGGTTATTTATGTTGTAGCCATTATAAATTACCAGTAGCAAATAGCAACAGTTTATATTGAATGTTTATGTTTATCGGCAATTAGTAGCTATGAGTAGCAGTTACTATGTGAAAATTAATGTTCATGTTGACGGCCCTTTTCGTAGCAGTTCCAAACGGGTATGGAGAGCTCGTGCTGAGCTAAATAGCAGCAACATTTTGGCGGGTTTATTTGGCGAAAATGTTTACCAGCTACTTTGGACTGCAGTTATTGACCACTAAAACCACGGGTCAACCAGTCATGTTGGCTAGCGCAGCTTCCGTTGGTGAATCGTATTTGCGAACTACGACGAATTGTGGATGAAAATGGCTTCTCACTGGTTGGGTTCTCTACCCTTCCAGTTACCTTTTTGATAGGTAACACAGCCCAAACAACCATGGTAGAAACCAACTGGTTGCCTGGAAGCATAAGGAATGATTGGGTTGCAGGAAGAACCACAGCAAGATGAGAGATCCGCCAGCTGCAGCAACCCGAGACCCACCATTCCTGGTGATTTCAAATATAAGATGGGTCCTGGGTTCAATGATCATGCATGTCACATTGCGGACCTTTCAAATTAAGACGAAACAGCTAGACTAGTGTATTTGCTGGATGTAGTCGGAATGCTGCCAGTCGATGGGGCTGTCCATGACCATTTTTGCTCCATTCTTCATGGAGTCTTCAAAAACGTGTCTATCCCTGGCCCAGTTCAGAAAAGGAACCCCTTTCTGGATAATATGCTATACCAGTGTTCGCCTATTTGGGCGGGTACTTTTAGCATCACAAAGCCATCACAACATTTGTTTTCGCTGCAAAATATTATTCTCAGTTGACGTTGTGAAACAATTACCATTTCCAACACTGCCAAATGGGTTGAAGGTAATCCTGATTAGACAGATTGTTTGACTAAAAACAATAGGGCAGGGATGAGATTCTCGCATTGGTCCTCAAAGTAATACCATGTAGCCTTGGGGCTAACATGGATGTCACAGTGCACCCAACAATGGCTGAGCGACATTTGGGTGGCGATATACCACCAGTGGCCAAGATCTTGAAGGACCACCATTAAATACCATGAATCATCACCATGACCAAATTCTCCTTCAAGAGACAACTTTTTCGCAATGCGTACCTTGCATGTTTTTTGGGGTAGATTTTAGGGTGCGCCTTTTGGAAAAACTCATGATTACTCATGTACCCTAAAAACAAACCCTCAGAGCAATCCTCCATTCAAACAAACCAAAATGGGAGTCTGAACAAACATAAACAAACTGTCTATCCCCCAAAGTGTGCCCAAAATTAATTACTGCATGGTTGGTGGTTTCAAGCTTATAGTCAATCAACCATCCTTTAAACTTTAAACATTGGAAAAAATAACGCAATGTTTGAACCCACCCATTAGGGGTTGTCCGGAAATGATGTACCCCCCATAGGTGGTTGGTTTCCCCACTGACTATATTTGGTGGTCTCTCAAAATGGAACCCCAAATCATCCAATATTGCCCAGATTGTAATAGCAAAGAATCCAGAACTTTGGGGTTCCCAATGGCTCTTCAGCCAAGCTCTTGGGGGATACCCACCATGGACATCTACCTGAAACGATCCAAACGATGAGCGAAGCTCACCCGCCTTGCTCGCCACTGGCAGGGGTGGGAGGGGGTGCGGACTTGGCACCTGGCGTGGTTGTCGATGCCTTCTGTAAACGGGGGAATCTCAAGGAAGGGGGTACCTGAAAATGGATGGTGGATGGTTTATGGTGGATGGTTTGCTGAGCATCAAAGATGGATGGTGGATGGTTTATGGTGGATGGTTTATGGCGGATGGTTTATGGGGGGTGGTGTGTGGTGGCTGGATATAATTACTCAAAATGATTCAAACTTTGGATCTGGGGGTACCCCCCTGGTCAGAAACCAAATGGTGAATTGAGTTTTTTGGACACAACGAATTGTGGTCACTGCATGGTATGCACAAGCAACCAGGCAATAGAAAGAACTTTACAAAACGCGCAGCTTTGCTGTTAGACAGGTATCACACGGCAAGCTGTAAAACAATAACTAGAGTGCAGTAGGGTCAGTGCGAATGATGCAGAGATGATTTGCTGGCAATAGCTGGTTTCGGTCTCGAAGGACCATCAGTTTGTCAATGTAAATCTGCATCCTGCTGTTTGTACCGTCAGCTCAGAATGTCACAAAAGGGATATGTCATGAAAAGCCAACAGTGCAAAGCAAGTCAGCCTCAACAGAACCGTGTGTAACAAACGCAAATGCATAAATGCCACCAGCCTGACGTGGATCCATACGGATCTGGGTTTCCCACAAAGGACTTCCGACTGTTCAGCGAACTATCTCAGTCGATATGGGTGCTTCTCAAGTCATAGGGGGACCTTCAGTCGTCATCCAGTACTATTGATTATTTACAGTAATAAACCAACCATAACGTGTAGGGTCGCCTGGGTAAGAAACCCCCATACAAGTGTTTCTCAAGTCATAGGGGTACCTCCAGATAATCCATTATTAACTATAAAATGGCAATAAACCAACCATTTTGCGGGTCCCCTGCAAGGTGGGCCCCCTCAGTTAGCTAACTTGGGTTATAACTAGGGTAACTACCAGTTATGGTAGATATAACTGTAGTTAAATGGCTTACTAAACTCATAACGTTTGGGGGGCCCATCTTGTATGGCTTAAGAAACCTCCAGGAATGGGCCCTTGGGGGATCCGGGTATCGCTTCACCACGCTTCGCCAAGGCGCCAAGCAAGTCTGGGCCAGCTCTCCGTTCGGCCGGGAGAGCTCCTCCGTCGTGGAATGCCATGTGGTGGTTTCTCAAGCCATAGGGCTACCCAAAAATGCTTGGTTTATTGCTACAAATAGACAATGTTGGATGATTTAGGGGCACCCCATTTTGAGTAAATCCAAGACATGTATTGTTTGTCCACAGTACTGTTTGTCTAGTCCAACCTGTCAGTAGAGTACAGTGTGTTCTAATTATTGTTTGGTGTCCTGGCGATCTCTGACCTCACCTCTTTCGAAGGCACAGCCCAGGCCTGCATCTTGTCTCGGCGTTCGATTTCTGCCATCATTTGAGGTCGATTCGCCCTGACCTGGGGTGACATCGACCGAATGGCTGGAACAAGCCGGCGGTCCTACAATCTTTCGTGCCAATCAACAGCAGTAAATTCACCATCAAATGCTAAATGCAAAGATAGTCCAGTCGTGATTTGCGCCTATCAGGTCTTCATTAAATATAAGCCTGCTTCCTGTCACACATGCACCAAATTTGTTCTAATACCCATAATATAGATCTTAAAAACAGCATCATCTGTATATGCATGGTGAAAAATACAATGTATATTACGTGGCAACATAAGAATAAAACTATACAAGCACTCATAACAAAGCTACATCACGATATTCTGTACATGGCATCTATATAATAAGCAACAAACATGATAGTACATGATAATATGCACATATGCTAGAACATACATGTATAATATATATATATATAAATTAGATATATTATACATTTATGTATATATATAGGTACCATATATACATACATGTATTTGATATAAATAACATAAAGATTGACAACCATCATGACAAACGACCACCAATAGAATGAACTGGTATTGAAGCAAAAGCACACGGCAGTTGCCAAGAAACTGTTCAAATGCCAGGGATAAGTCAGTGGAACAAGTTGATGGAATCGTTTCATTAAACAAAGGCAAAAAGCAGGAAACAGTCGCAACCTGATAATGATTTCGACCAGCACATGGACCCACGATGCAATCCATTTCATCCAACTGATCGTTTTCAGTCCCTTCTCCAACTGATGTTTCAATGCAGAAATGCCACAGGAGCTTATTAACGACTGAGAGTTGTTTTAGAGTTTAGCGCAAAGGCTATTTGGATGCTAATTGGGATGCCACTTGCTAGCTTAACGATGTCACCAGGACTTCATAATCTCAAATTCTGATACGGCTCCGGGTGGTTTGTCAAATGAGATACATCAGGCACAGGGTCAGGAAAGGCTGGTGGTGGTTTGTAGTAGGGTGATTAATCACCTGGTTGATGGTTTCAATCCCTCTGAAAAATACTAGTCATCAACCGATCGTCCCAAATAGTGGGGTACTAAAATGTCAATCAAATCACCAAACCGTTCTGCTTAATCCTGATGATTATCAGTCAACGTTGCATGTACAATCCACTCAATGAGACGAATCAAATAGTAGACCCCCATCTAGGTGAATTCATGACGAACCACTACATAGCGGTTCACCCTACTCAGAAGCCAAATAACACCGAATAGCAGGCCAGTTATGTCTGCCTGACCAACTTACCTGAGAGCTTTTTGTTCCCGTGATGGAGAATCGTGCTCAAGGTTGGTATATGATGGATTCTCACCGTATCTTCGCCATCATCATTCATGATGATTTGCCAGGCACACAACCAGCGGTTCCCACAGGTGCAAAATTGCAAGTGTCAACATCAAACATCTTCCACCATCGTTAAGCATGTTCAACCAGTATGAACTGTCATCAACCATCATCAACCATCAAAATATCTCACTGTTAACCCTCAACCATTATTAACCATCATGGACCATGTAAATCTGAACCACTGATAACAATCATTTTCTTTACACTACAAACTGTCATGTTTAGACCACTTCTAAGCATCATCAGCGATCATCCACCATCATCAAACCTTCTCAGAATGATCTTGAACATCAACCACCATCATCCACCACCATCATCCACCATCATCCACCACCATCCACCACCATCATCCACCACCACCATCATCCACCGCCATCATCGACCACCATCCACCATCATTAACCATTACTATCATGAATTACAATCAAGCACCAGGCCTCATTCAAATCTTTGCCAATCTCCGGATGCAACGCCTGCATTTCGCAACCCCTGAGCTCGCTGACTTCTGCCAACAGCTGATCCTGCTTGGTCACGACAGTGGCTTGCTCGGCCTTGGCCAAGCAACCGATGATGATGGTCATGAGGGGGGTCTTGAAATTGGGACTCAAAAAATGGATGGTCAATGATGGTTTATGATGGTTGATTTGGGTCGATTTTGGTAAGTTATTTAATGAAAATTATATTTAATTATGGTTTAGTATGGTGCACTATGGTTCATCATGGTTTACTACTCGAGATGACTGATATTGGACAATTTGGGGTTGCTTTATTTGAGAAACCACCATATGGGAATCTTACGATCAGCTGTGCTTGGTTCAGATATGAACATGTTATCATTTTTTGTGAAGTTGTGACTGGTTCATGACTGGTTAGGTTTTGGTCATGTACTGACTACCTATGGCTAGTTCATGGCTGGTTCAGTTGTGGTAGTGATGGTAGTCAATGGTGATGATGACGATAGTTGTGACTGGTTTAGTTATAGTACTGCTGGTAGTATTATTGGTTACTCCTAATCATCCTGCTAATTGATTGGATATAACTCGAGTGTGGGTGTAGTTGTGGTAATGGTGGTAGTTTCAATGGATTAATGCAGGCCAGTACTGATGTTTCTTATTATCAATTCAATGCAACCACTTACAGGGCCATGATTGAATGACGATGATAGTTGTTGTGGATAGCAGCAGTCGCTATTCTCATCATAACTACCATCATCATGGGTGACGATACTGAAGGTGTATGATATTAGTGGATAACAGTGGTGGATAACAATGAGTATGTGAGTATGATTGTAAAAATAGCTGGGGAAAACATTGGTTGAAAGCAAAATGATAGGTTTGAGACCCACTATGAGCCAATTATAATGATAGTTATATCAATAGGTATCATTGATAGCTCTAACGATGGTTAAACTGTTCTACTACAATTTACAAGTTAACCACTATAACCACATTTATGTTGTAGATAGTTCTACTTGTTGTATGGTCTTGGATATGTATTGGATATCATGACTCATTGGATCACGGTAATATATGCGACGTTGTGATGGTTCCAGCGATAACGGTCATTCTTTGATAAGCTATAATCGTGATGGACCCATTTTTGGGGAAAATAAAAATGCACGTAATGCCACATGTCCAAATTTCATAGCTGCCCGTCTCCAAATGACCGTCGGGAAAATCTGTAGTCAGTCAATCTTGAACAACTGACCTCTTAATCATGGCGGCTTTCAATTGCTATGTTTGGTTGCCAAAGGATACCGTAATTCATGGAAAACCAGCTAGTGGCATAATCCAACATCAATCATGGCTCTGATTAGCATCATTGTCCTTCACATGATGCTGCTGTCATCCTGTGTTGCAAACGATTTCTGCCCCTCAAATATTGCTTGGTTCAGCCCCAAACATTAAAAGGTTCCTGCACTGTCGCTGATGATGTGGCAGGGATGGAGTACAGTCTCTCTGGCGCGCAACATTTTAGCTACTATAAGTAGAACATGACAGAACCCGTGGCACAGGAATTACAAGAATGCTTTGTGACTATGCAAAGAGTGCAATGGGCGTGTCTTGACTATGCTCGACTGGGGCTCACAAACAAGCATGCATACTGCCCAAACCTTCCTGGGGAAAGGATATCCCTGACTGCGCACCAAACAAGACCGGAAGTGCTCCGAGTGTGTCCGCGATGTTTCCCCTCAAACCACTGCAACCACCTCAAACGGATAGGTTTTCATAGGACCATTGACCTAGCCACTGGCAACGTACCTCGCGGTGTCAAGTTGTTGGAGCCAACCATCAACTCAGATGTGATCGCCGGAGTCACAACCAGTGACGCGACCACCGCATTCCAAGGAGCCTTCCCGGGTTCGTAATGTTCTCGTGCGCTGAGCATCTTGCAGGAACGAACATCACTCCCCGCCGAGCAACCTATCCCCAACTCCAAAAGTGATGTATCATGTATCCATTTGCGAATAATAATGAAAACGGAAAACGTTTGAAATCACCAGATATCACCAGCCAAATTATGTATTCATACTTTGGGTCCCGCATCTCCAATCTTCGTGGTTGGTCCATTGGCGGTTTCCCGGTGATGGGAGATCGTAATGAAACATCCCCAGTTTTACCAGCTCAATAGCCAGTGTGTGGAATCCTACATTCTTGGGTTCTAGACTATACACAGATCCTTCATAACGATTAATGGGCGCCATATGTCCACGTGTTTTTTGTTTGCCATAACTTTCGTCTCTAGTCTGTGATCCACATGTTTACATAAACGCTATAGAATGCGTTGCCCACTGCATTATTTGCGCATACGCTATCCAAATGACAAAGTTGATGATTTCTTGACCTTGTCCGTCATTTCCAGCAAAACATTATTTGATTTGATTTCTGTTCCTCGCATCAGATGCAAAAACGAGCCTGAGCCCTCCTAGCTGGACTTTCCTCGACTTCACGCCTGTGCAAGGCCCCCACCCTGCCACATGGTTGAACAAGTTTTGGGGGGTCAGAGATCATCTGCAAATTCTGCATCAGCCTGTGTAATTGACACAACAAGGTTGGTTCCTCAGCTACCAACCCCATCTGATTTCTTTGGGGCTCCTGGATGTTCGATTTTCACCCATTTCATAGTTTGAGCATAATGGAGGATAAAGGAATTCAAAAACAAAAAGGCCACGTCATGCAGACACAGCTTCAAGATGCTTCAAGTGCGACCATCATAGCAGCAAGCCAACCATTGCCAGCGTTTCTCTGATGCATGTGTTTGAAAGGAATATCTCCAGGTTTTGCCAAATAGGTAGGGAAATAAAAGTAATTTCCAAGTTTCACCCGTTGCCCATACACAATCTCTGGTCACGTGCATTTTCAAGATTTCTCTCCAATCAACGCAGCTATCTTTGGGGAAGAGCCCTTGATTGGCGGTTCCGTCAGAGAAGCTTAGACCACAATAAATTGCTGACTCGTCAATTTCATGCTAAACAATCAGAAACTTATAGAAATCTATTACAGGTAGATAGATAGACAGACAGACAGACAGATAGATATAAGGTAGGTAGGTATAGATATAGATATAGGCAAAAATTAGAAAAAGGGACGAACAAGCACATTCCAGATTCTACATGCGATCTGCGTCAACTTAGATGCCGTTTCGCATGGGCCGGCTTGCACGATGGCAATCACGCTTCCGCTGGCCATCTTTGTTTACTTTTCACATCTCCCTTCCTTGCTAATGTTGGATGTTGATTAGCCTATGGTTTCTTAATCAACAACCAACTTCCTTACTGAAACTTCAGCCTGCTTTGTGTGGGAACTGCTGATGATTTCCAGCATCACAAACGATTCCGACGGCCTTTTTTCGACACATGAACATCGGGAACACCACATGCTTTGGCCGACCCAACGGAAGCCAACGCGTAAAAAAACGGCCGCATGTTTCATGGCGAAGGATGGCTCACCCAGCGTGAAGGATCACCATGCGACCAGGCGCGTGCAAAACTCGTTGTGCCGAGCGACGACCCGGATCGCGGAGTCCACTTCTCCGAGGCCTGCTGGCTTCGTACACTCGTTAGCTGGTTCAGTTGCGGATGTTGTGAGTTGGGGTGGTGAACAAGAGCTACGAATGAATGGTGCATGAATGGTTAACAATGGCTATTAACTGCATGTTCACAATAGCCAGTTGGCTATGCACGCTTTTCAGGTCGGTCAAACTCCTGGTTGATGTAAAACTTTTGAGACGGTAAACTTGTTGACAGTAGAATGGTAAAGAGTGGTACGAGTTGATGTGGCAGTGGGTCAAAACCCTGTACCCCTCGTTCCCCTATCATTAACCTTTACATTCCCCTTAAAGTGGTTCCCCACCTGTCAGGTGAGGGTTGTTAGATTTTATCAAAATTGTCTTCTCCTCATCCTCCTCCTTCTTCTTCTCCTCCTCCTTCTCCGCCGGACCTCAACCACGACCATCCATGTCCAGTGGTCGCTGCCGGACCTCAACCACGAGCATCCACGTCTAGTGGTCGCTGCCGGACCTTAACCACGACCATCCACGCCCAGTGGTCGCTGCCGGACCTCAACCACGAGCATCCACGTCTAGTGGTCGCTGCCGGACCTTAACCACGACCATCCACGCCCAGTGGTCGCTGCCGGACCTCAACCACGAGCATCCACGTCTAGTGGTCGCTGCCGGACCTTAACCACGACCATCCACGCCCAGTGGTCGCTGCCGGACCTCAACCACGAGCATCCACGTCTAGTGGTCGCTGCCGGACCTTAACCACGACCATCCACGCCCAGTGGTCGCTGCCGGACCTCAACCACGAGCATCCACGTCTAGTGGTCGCTGCCGGACCTTAACCACGACCATCCACGCCCAGTGGTCGCTGCCGGACCTCAACCACGAGCATCCACGTCTAGTGGTCGCTGCCGGACCTTAACCACGACCATCCACGCCCAGTGGTCGCTGCCGGACCTCAACCACGAGCATCCACGTCTAGTGGTCGCTGCCGGACCTTAACCACGACCATCCACGCCCAGTGGTCGCTGCCGGACCTCAACCACGAGCATCCACGTCTAGTGGTCGCTGCCGGACCTTAACCACGACCATCCACGCCCAGTGGTCGCTGCCGGACCTCAACCGCGAGGAAAGAACGCCAGAAAGAATGTCAGAAGAAATGTCAGGAAGAATGTCAAAAAGAATGCCAGAAGAAATGTCAGAAAGGATGCCAGAAAGAATGTCAAGAGAGATGCCAAAAAGAACGTCAGAAGATATGTCAGATAGAATGTCAAAAGAGATGTCAGGATAGAATGTCAGAAGAAATGTCAGAAGATATGTCAGGATAGAATGTCAGAAGAAATGTCAAAAGATATGCCGGAAAGAATGTCAGAGATAATGTCAAAAGAAATGTCAGGGGAGAATGTCAGAAGACATGTCCGAAAGAATGTCAGAAGAGATGTCAGAAAGAATGTCAGAGAAAATGTCAGAAGATATGCCAGAAAGAATGTCAGAAGAGATGTCAGAAAGAATGTCAAAAGATATGCCAGAAAGAATGTCAGAGAGAATGTCAGAGAGAATGTCAGATGTCAGGAAAGAATGTCAAAAGAAATGTCAGAAGATATGTCAGAAAGAATGCCGGAAGATATGTCAGATAAAATGTCAGAAGACATGTCAGGATAGAATGTCAAAAGAAATGTCAGGATAGAATGTCAGAAGAAATGTCAAGAAATAATGTCAGAAGAAATGTCAGAGAGAATGTCAAAAGATATGCCAGAAAGAATGTC
Source organism: Symbiodinium kawagutii (assembly GCA_009767595.1). NCBI lineage: Eukaryota > Dinophyceae > Suessiales > Symbiodiniaceae > Symbiodinium > Symbiodinium kawagutii. The sequence continues at coordinate 453,306 of VSDK01000343.1, forward strand.
AGAGAGAATGTCAGAAGATATGTCAGAAAGAATGTCAGAAGAGATGTCAGAAAGAATGTCAAAAGATATGCCAGAAAGAATGTCAGAAAGAATGTCAGAAGATATGTCAGATAGAATGTGAAAAGAAATGTCAGGAAAGAATGTCAGAGAGCATGTCAGGAGATATGTCAGAAGACATGTCAGAAAGAATGTCAGAAGATATGTCAGAGAGACTGTCAAAAGATACGCCAGAAAGAATGTCAGAGAGAATGTCCGAAGATATGTCAGAGAGAATGTCAAAAGATATGCCAGAAAGAATGTCAGAAGAGAATGTCAGAAGATATGTCAGATAGAATGTCAGAAGACATGTCAGGATAGAATGTCAGAAGATATGTCAGAAGAGATGTCAGAAATAATGTCAGAAGATATGTCAGAGAGAATGTCAAAAGATATGCCAGAAAAAATGTCAGAGAGAATGTCAGAAAATATGTCAGAAAGAATGTCAAAAGATATGCCAGAAGGAATGTCAGAGAGAATGTCAGAAGATATGTCAGACGACATGTCAGAAAAATTGCCAAAAGATATGTCAGAGAGAATGTCAAATGCCAGAAAGAATGTCAGAGAGAATGTCAGAAGACGTGTCAGAAAGAATGTCAGAAAGAATGTCAGAGAGAATGTCAGAAAGAATGTCAGAAAGAATGCCAGAAAGAATGTCAGAGAGAATGTCAGAAGATATGTCAGAAGACATGTCAGAAGACATGTCAGGATAGAATGTCAAAAGATATGCCAGAATGAATGTCCGACTAGAAAGTTGTCAGAAAGAACGTCAGAAGATGTGCCAGAAAGGATGTCAGAAAGAATGTCAAAAGGTATGCCAGAGAGAATGTCAGAAGATATGTCAGAAAGAATGTCAGAAGATATGTCGGAGAGAATGTCAGACAAAAGTGGAGTCAACAAGCGGTGTTGAAATGACATGGTGGGAAGCACTCGAAGTAAAGTAATTGGTTTTTATTCCCCATTATTGGTTGGTTAATATTGACCCATAGCCATTTGAAGACTTGAGCTCTCCAGATGATTGGATGAGCCCTTGCCAAGGCCAGTGTCTTTGATCGTCGCAGCCCCATGGTCCCACAAGGGCTGTATCCGTATACCGCTCTGTTCGGAACGTCTTGTGGCAAACAAATGTGCTGTTTCTTATCATGCTTGCTTGGCCGAATCGATCGAAATGCTTCATGATTAATGATGCTTGCTTCATGAATTGATGAATGGTCAATCAATGGAAATGACTCGTGATAGTGATGGTTAATGATGGTTCATGATGGTTCATGCTGGTTGATGGAACTGTACACCCAACTCTTGCGACAGACTGCCAGCCACGTTTTGGATGGGGCCCTGAAGTTGGGTGTACAAGCCACAGTAAAGAATGGTTATGACAAACACGATGGTTCTGATTTAGCATTAAGAGTATGATTAACTTGGTCATAGTTCATTTACGGTTCCATTGAAGGATGATTAACCAGAGTCAGCTAGAGTGATGGCTCATTTATGCTTAAGAGGTTTAGCCATTAAGCTGATGAGCCAAAGCCAGCTGAGTACTAGTTCATTTATGGTTAATCAGAAAAACACAGAACGAAATCACGGATTCGTTTTTCGTCCAGCATATCTGCTCCGTGTACCAAGCCCATGTTACCATGACACGAAGCCAACCCCGGACCCGCCCCGCCGGTTTGAGCATGTGGTTCACTCTCGTCACCAGCTCCTGCAATGAGTCCTGATGTCGCAACCCAGCGTGATGCTCAGAAGCAGATTACCACAACATACCCTGGAGCTGATGAATTTGAACAAAGCTTCAGGGTGCTGTGAATGAAGTGGGACCTCATGATACTCTGATACTGTTTCTTTCAGTCATGGACCTCATGTTGCATCTGCATAGGATACAGGTTGCACTCTCAAAGAGAAACACGGGTGGAAAGTGCAAAAAAAGAGGGGAAAAAACGCAACAAACTAGCAGGATTGTAGCATTCCGGATTTCTCTAAGCTGCAAAGGTGAACACTTTGCCAACCAGAAAGCCTAGCCCGTGATCGAATATCAACGACCCCGGCCAACCATCAACCGCTGCAGTGGTAGAAGCAGGGTCTCTTGGAAAGTCTCGAGATACAAATCAAAAACTGGGCAGCAAATGCAGCTGTGAATGAAGAACTCCAAAACCAGTGTTCACCAGTGTTAACCATGTTAAGCATGGTTGAAACCACCAGCCATAGCTATGGGGGTTGAGCTTCTGAAAAAATCGTATGATTTCCTAATCGCTAGATTCACCCCTGGATCTCGCACTATGTGGAGCCATGCACCCTACCAAGTCAGTGCCTTGACGAAAGCCACCACAAATGGAACATGCAGAAATAACTGATGGTATAACAGGTACAGTAGCAGGTATAACTAACGTGCTAATTAATAAACGAAAACCATGGTTAATTGATCAAGCATGTGCATGTTTTGGATGATCCTAGCAAATGGGAATGGATCATACAAAGCTTTTCAAGTGATCCATCGCTCCTCAACCTTTGCAACCACATCTGTGGGTCGGGGCAGATTGACAGTGATACTTTTCACAAAGGGAATTCACATCGGTTTGGTGAGGATTCGATCCTTCTCGATGTGTGCAATTCATGAAGTCGATTCTGGCGAGCTGGGTCAATATGAACCAACCAACCAATGGTTGATATCACTGGTTAGTAAGCTTGTTAATGGTTGGTGATAGGGGGATGATAGCCAACACCATGCTATGGGCCTATGGGTCGATATTTGGAAAGTCGATTAACATCCCAACAGGTGGATTAGTTTGGTCATTATGTGAACAACCACCAGGTCTCTGGCCCACAACCTTATAGATTCGGACATCATTTAAACTGGTTGGTGGTTGAACCACCCCTATGAAAAATATGCTTGTCAACCAACCAATTGTTAATGATTATTGGTGAAAATAAAAAATGTTTGAAACCACCAACCAGTAAAGATATTTAAAGAACAGTTTGAACACAAATCCTTGTTTTCCTATTACTAACCCCTCCTATGGTCCAAACGATTGGGGAGCCAAGATTAGTGGCAGAATCAGAATCTTCCACTTCAATTCTGGGGGGAGCTGCGTGCTTTTCATGGCACCATCACGGGACCCTGCTGCCCTTGGACCTCCAGCTGTTCGCTCATGTAGGGTCTGTTATGATCCTGATGGCCAGCCCTGGTGTCTCTGGGTGCTGCCAGGAGTTGGAAATTGAAGGGACACAGGATGGCGCTGCCAAGCTTTTTGTTTCAAAGGCGCTCCCAGAATGCTGATGGGTTTGTAGGGTCGCTTTTGACGTGACCCACTCTGGGTTGTTGTGAAACTGTCAAGCGAGTCAGATCGGGAAGCCAAGATGATCAGCACCAAGTAACAGAGTGATGCAACCTACAACACTTCTCGCCGCTCAATTGGATACAAACGGGGGTGTTTCTCATCTAAAATAACAAACCAGCCATCTAGGGTCCCCAAACTGGCTAGGTGGCTGTGGGTCAAAACCCTGTACCCATGGTTCCCCCACTGTTAACCATTGTTTTCCCTATAGTTTTGTTGGTCATTATCCCTAATTATTGGTTGATTAATATTGACCCATAGCTAGGTCGAAACCACCACTTTGGAACCACAACACTGCACTGGCAACCACAGCAAGAATGGCCTGGGCATCAGCTGAATGGAAACGGTGGGCGCCTGCCGCGCTGCAACGAGTTCAGCAACATCAAGCACTCTTCAAACCACTAAGCGTATGGATCCATATGGTGGTTTCTTAAAATGGAAGGACCCCAAAGCGAAAGATGATAACTGGGGGGTTCCCTATTTCAAGAAACACACACACACACATGATCATGATCATTTCAGAAATTGATAGGTATATAACGATAAATGTCAATAAATCAGAACATGTTTAAGACTGGTTAATCATGTTTTGTGCTAAATAGTTGACAGTGGTAAGCAACATGTTTGGTGTATCATTTTTAGTTGACAATGCTCATGTGCCTTTTTCTTGGTGTACCATTTCTAGTGCTAAAAAGAAATGAATCGTATGCACAGTGTCTGGTGTTACTTTCTTAGTGCTTGGTAGTTCATAATGGTCAACAAAATAATTCGTGTATCGTGCTTGGTAGTCAACAATGCCCAAAAAAAACGTAAAAAAAAGCGGTTGAATCATGGATTCTATAGAGTTCAATGAAGGGTATCCATGGTCAATGGCAATTATCATATTAAAGGTACATGATGAATGTCAATGGTCGTTGCTATAAAGGCTTTCACGAAATCTGCAAGTTTTTTTCCGAAAAAATCATGAACCGCAAAGCAATGGCTGGTTTATTACTATCAATGAATAGCTTGTCAAACCAATGATTACTATAATTATAGGTTGTTTATTACGATAAATGAATACATTACCAATATCATAACGGGAGTACCCCCAGTTATGATCCAATTGGTTGGTGGTTGTGACTGGGGGTACCCCGTCATAGCTAACCCCCCGGCACTGAACTCGGCACCGATCAAAGTGCCCAGCTGTGCCTTGTAGGTTCGCGCCAGCATCGAGAGGCGGCTGGCTCATCGCCCTGGAAAAAATCACGCTGGGGCCCAGGGGTTTGCAGGAAGTTTTATGACTTTCACCGTTAAAAAACTGTGGTTTATACTGGCTTATAATGAGTTCTTAGACTTGGTTATAATGGCGCCAGTGATGATCATATGGTTGGTGCTCATGCGCAAGTCCACCAACCATTTGTTACAGTAATAATTCTGTGGGAAAATGAAACCAGCCGGATGTGGTATTTCTGTGGGTTCCAGGATGTTCCAGGCTAACCCCAAACATGATCTCGGCAGCCTGGACACTTGGTGTAGGAAACTAAGAAACCGCGAGTTGAGCAGCCCAAACATGGTGGCATAATGTGGCATTTAAATATATGCGATGGTATACGTAGATATGGCTATGGGTCAATATTAGCCATCAATAATGGCTAATAATGACCCACCAAATCATCAATGATGGGGAACCAGGGGTACAGGGTTTTGACCCACTGCATCCTACTGCCATATCCCTTGTAAGAGTATGCTCCACACATTCTCAAGTTTAGACGCCCACAGGTAGATCCGAGCATGGAGTTCTATGGCCCATCAGCTGATGGCCCGATTTTGGAGCCGTTTTTCAGGTCACTTGTAGGGCCTTTTGCAATTCCAAGTTCTGTGGTCTTTTTGCTTTCTCTGCAATTATCGGCTGCCATTCTCTCTGGGTTAACACGCAAAAATCACCATTGGCGGTATGTCATCAGGTACTAGAAGCTGCAATCAGTCAAACAGGTAGTATACTTTCGATGTCGTGGAAAATCATTTTGTGCTATGAATCTATTCAATCTATTTTTCAGTCTCACTCCCATAATCGTTCGGCTTTATCCAAAGCGTGAGCCAATACCTGGAAAGCCGTAGGAGCCATGGTCACACTTATGAGCCATATTCCTAGGTACGGTCATGAGAAAAAGGACGAATTGGTTCTTACCCCTAGTAACCAGCTGAGTGACATCCCCAGTACTATATGCAATAAGCAGGCAAGATGATCCGTGGCTATAAAGCAAAGATGTTCACTATGCAATGAATCACTAAGCATGAGTCAGTAGCCATTATTGATCATTTTGGATTTTGTCTGGTTTGTGGCCTCAATGAAAAATATCAGTCAACCAACCAACCATTTGCAAATACCAGGGAAAATCGAAAATGTCAATCCACTAACTATAGTAGCTGTTTAAGCATTATTGTTGCCTATTGACCCCTATTAAAAAACATCATCAATGGTTATAACCCCTATGTAGCCCTTATCAAACCACCAACTAGTCACACTAATCATTAATCTGGTTCGTGGTTTGAACCCCTATGAAACATATTAGTCAACCAACCAGTTGTTAATAAGTAATACGGAAAATGAAAAAAATGTTTGAAACCACCAACCACTTAATCACACTACTCACCATTATAACCTCTAAATAACCCCTAGTTAACCCCTATATACCCTATATAACCCTCATATACCCCCTATATAACCCCTAGTTAAACCCTATATAACCCCTATATAACCCCTATTAATCATTGACCATCTCTGTGCCACCTCCAACTCGATGCGTTTCTAGCGGACCACGGCCCTGCCGGTGGACCACGACTGGGAGCCCCACCGATCCGGCACGGTTCCTGGCCGTAGCGAAGTCAGGCGGGTTTTTTTATGGAGGTTATAAGGCTCATGAACCATGGTTAACCATGGTTGATAGAGGTTATAATGCTTATAATGCTGATTATAGAGGTTATAATGCTTATTAACCAGTGTGACTATCAGCCTATTAAGCGGCTAATGACAAGTGAAGTAAGCTAATAGAGGTTGTAGAGGTTATAATGGTAACAGTATAACAAGTAACCTGATTAAAATGCTTATTGACCTTATTAATCATGGTTCACAGCGGCTCATAGTAACACTGGTTATAAATGGTGGTTTAACAATGGTTAACCACGATTGATAAGGTTATTAAGCATTAATCTCTAACAATAGTGGTTAAAGATGGTTCAGTGATTCACTTATAATGGTTCATCGTGGAAAATAATCATAGTTCTTGTCATGGTGGTTTTAATCGTGGTGGTTCATAGTAGTTTTAACAATGGCTAACAGTGTTTAATCATGATAAACAATGGTGAATCATAGGGGTTAATTGATAGTAGTTGTACTCATGGTTCATAGTGTTTAATAGTGGAATTGTTAATAGGGAATAATAAACAACAATAGTAGGTGATATATCATCTGTATAATTTGTGTATGGGTAAATTGAAGGCTCATGAATGGTTAATTAATTCAGTCTACTGGAGAATTCGTGTTTCAGAAATCATGGCAAGCTGTTAGTGACTGTCTGTATTTCATGGTTCATCATGCTACAAGTATGTGGCTATCAACTCTACTGGTTGGTCGTCCAGTCATAATGACGAGCAGGTTTCCATGACGTTCATATCCAACGTGGTCGAGCTGATAACGTAGCTACGGTTGGTATAAACTAAGCAGCGCATAAAATTTCCACGTCGAACACAGACCTTTGGAGCGGGGACAAACCCAAAACTGGATGTAAGTACAACCCGAGTCAGCAAACAAGATTCTGAATGTCTTGAATTCTCAGAAGGCTACCAGTAATGATGTATACATACATAATCCAATATATACATATATTTATATATATTTATTCATCTTATACCAAGTATTTTTTAAGAAACAGTTGACATAACAATCAAAGCCGTTGTTCAGTCTGGAGTCAGTCCCAATCCTTTTGCATGCTTTTATGCCCAGCAAGAGAAACGACAAACACCAACAAACTGCCCATGCGACTGAAAGAGCACACGTCTCATTGCACACAAAGCTGGAAATTGATATATGCGCGTGCATCTGTATGCGCGTGATGTTTAATGATATGTGTGTATCAATAAACATGTATATACATATACATATACACATGCATATATTGTGTGTGTAAGCATGTATGTGCGTGTGTGCAAAGAATTGCAAAGAATATATGTAGTCTTATAAGTCCATGATTCCGATCAATGTACATAATATATATATATATATACACATGTATGTAATGTATATGTAATGTATGTAAGCATGCATGTATTGTGTGTAAACATGTATGTGTGTGTGTGAAGAATCGTAAAGAAAATATGCGGTCATATAAAGTCCATGATTCCGCCCATCCATGCTGCTGTTTTCTCTGACCAAATGTCACTTCTTAGTGGTAAGTTTTTTGGAAGCCTTTAAGGCATCTTGGAAGCAACTTGGACAAAAACAATTCCATGATGGTGACGATCACTCCAAACAATCCTGTCAACTAATGCCAAACCCCTGCCCTAACCCCCAGGCACACCTAAAAACTACAGATATACAATATATAAACATGTACGGGCACTCCCCAGACATGCATGCACATATGTGTATACCCAACCTTAATACTGAAATAACTTATAAAGACTTGAAAGGGTATGACTATACGACTACATCGAATTCTATCTGCGGTGTGGCCCACTACATAATAAGCACAGCACATCAAAACGAGAAGATTGCTTGCGCGAAGGGCCTCCATTCAGCATCGTTTCGGAACAATGAAGTTGCTGCTCCAAAGAGCTGAACGGGAAAATGCGTTTCTACCCAAAGCGGGGTGGCTGCTTGCCTAAAGTTGAAGATCACCGCTTTTGGCAACCCCCGAGTGCCGCACCAGCTGACAAGTCTGATACAACATCCAACCTTTTTGAACCTTTTGGCGTCATCAAAATCATAGAGATCTACGCAGCAAAATATCAACACGTGTCCATTACAACCGAGTCTCGTGCAAATCTGAAGCTGTAACCGCAGTTTTGGGGATTTGGTTGCCAACTGTTGATCCAAAATGGCGGCATGCAGCACAAAAAAAGCATGTGATGCACATTGAAACACCAAGGTCTTGGAAGTGATTGGATCACAACAAGCTGGCCACTTGTTCATCACCCTGGGATCAGGTGGTGTTTATTGTTGTCTGGATGACCGGCAAAAATTGGGGGTCATTTAATGTTTGCCAGTGGCGGACATCTGCATCACTTCAAAAAAAAATATGCTTCGACCGATCGGAACCATGACATATCAGTCATGCATCGTTTCTGGAACATGTGCTGACATTCTTTCTGAACATTCTTGCGGGTACTCTATCTGGAATATATTCTGACATTCTTTCCGGCAGGAAGCTGGGAGGACGGCGACCACTCAAATAAAATGGTGGTTTCTCAAAACAGAAAACCCCCCCAAATCATCCTTATGTAAACCATCCATAGCAATCAACCAACCAGTGTTGGGAACACCTAAATCTAGCAACCCTGACCTGGCAGGTACGGAAAAAATAACCAAACTTGCCCTGCAGCACAATCCACTTGGGCCGCCTTTTCCACAGCGGCACCACATCCTGCAAGTACTGAAACCACACTGATGCACACGGCATCATGCTTCAAACATCGAAGCTCGCGCTTCAACCATCGATTCTACTGCTATCTCCGCACTATCTCCCTTGCCAACCATTTTTCGTGGGATGCCTCAATCAAACCAAGATAGCCAAGCTCCAGAAGTAGATGATTCAGGTTGCTTGCTTATTCCCGAGCCAACAAGTTTTGAAATCAGCGAAGAAACACAGGAAGCCTCCTGGCCTCGGCTCCCTCCCAGCCAACAGCTATCGTTACGAATCGGTGCCGTGGCTCACGAGTAACGCTCGCGCGCGTCCCTTCAAGGCACTCGACCTCGAGGCATTCCATGGGGATTGGCGAATCATTGGGGTTAACAATGGTTACCCTCCGGTAAACGAACTTGGCCCTGGAAAATCCTACCATTTATAGCTGATTTCCAAGGGATTCCCCGATTCCGGTGATTTTCCATTGCCTCAATCATGGGCTGTGCGGCCTTGTGTCAGTTTGAATGACCACTGTAATATATCTATGTTTATACTTATACAAATTGCTACCAATGTTGTATAAATTTGGGTCACTCCAATGTAACACTGGCAACTTTCCAAGTAATCTCATGCACATTAGCAATCCAAGATCGATGCTTCAGCAGGTTCGACCATAATTATTTCATTTCTGGAGCGGCTGTTTCTATCCGTGAGCCCCTACATCCAACATCATCCAACATTATCGTACACATCTCCAACATCATCCAACACATCTCCAACAACATCCAACATCCAACATCCATGAACAACAACAACAACAACAACAACAACAACATCCAACATCCAACATCCAACATCCAACATCCAACATCCAACATGCAACATGCAACATCCAACATCCAACATGCAACATCCAACATCCACTACCAACAACAACAACAGCAACAACAACAGCAACAACAACAACAAAAAGAAGAAGAACAACAACAACAAGAAGAAGAAGAAGAAGAACAACAACAACAACAACAAAAACAACAACGACGACAACGACAACGACAACGACAACAACAACAACAACAACAACAACAACAACAACAAGACCAATAACAAGAACCGATACATGATAGCCAAACCTTTGTCTTTAAACACTTGGGGACAACAGCCAGGAACAATATCGTCAAATAACCTCCAAGCCATTCAGATGGACCAGTAACCTTGGTGACCCTCACTGATCCCCTTCCCCTTAGCCCTGTTGCACCGGGTAAGCGGTGACACACAACCATGGCTGGAGGGCGCCCAAGTGTGGTGGTGGAAGTGCTTGTTGGTGCAAAAGCTTGTTGGTGTAAAACCTTGGTGGATTAAAGACTTGCTGGTGTGATTTCACATGTTGGTGTCGAAACTTGCTGGTGAAGGATTTACCGCTATCACCGCTTACTAGCCACATCTAGCCACTATCCGAGGTCATACGATGCTGTCATATATCATATATAATATATGGGTGTTTCTCAAAATGGGGGTACCCAAAAAATGCTGGGTTTATTACTATAAATGACTAGTAATGGATGATTTAGGGGTGCCCCTATTTTGAGAAACACCCATATAATGCACTATGCTTGCTTCACCCGTGAAAACACGGAAGCCAACCTCCGGTTGCATCACCCTGACGCGAACCTGATCTCCACACATCTTCTCGCAGTGCTCAGGACTCCTCCCCAAGCTGTGGCTTGGAATCAACTCCGTTGGGTAACTTAAGGAGAACAAGTGCTGCAACCGTCGAATTTCACGAAGATTATCAAATATTATCAAGAAACTCTACCAGCAAATCAAACAAAATAGAAAAGGACCGCTATTCAAATGAAAGAGGCAGAACATTTCTTCATGTCTCAGAATTTCCCTTGCACACGAGCAGAGCGTTCTTCGTTCCAGGAAAAGTTCCGAAGCCCAATCAAACCCTCAAGATTCTATCGGAATGACGCCGCAAAATGGGCCACATCTTGCTATAATAGTGGCTTCAAAAATGCTGCAGAATGAACCGTTGACCCAGTTTCTGGGAGTGTTTCCATAGTTTTTTCATTCTAACAGCCTAATTTCATCTAATTTCTCTAGTTTTTTCCATAGTTTCCATAGTTTTCCCATAGTTTGACCCAGTTTCTGGCCTGGAAGTAACACCACCGGTGCACCGCTCGCTACGACGACTTCATGTCGACAGGGTCTCTTCCTGCAGCGCGGCAGGTGCTGCGCGAACGCGGCGGTGGCCCACGGCACTGCGGGGCGCCTCAACGCCTTCCACGTCCAGCTGCAAGATCTCGACCTGAAGGCGAAAGTGGAACGAAGATCCTTTGCATCAGGTGGCTAAAGCTATAAATATTTGATCTGTTTAATATCATTTAATAGTAGTAGTAGTAGTAGTCAGGTATGGTAATCTTATCATAGACTACAAATGAGAAATTATGAGTCAAATCTTGTCGAATTGGAGTGCAAAATATTCAATGAAAACTTGTAAACATACAAGTGAGTAGCAAAATTAAACACTCACAAGTCTCGTAAGTCTGATGGGTCAAATGATGGTCACTAATCATAGATTGACGAGAATAATATGAAAAACCAGTTGGTGCCGACATTCCAGTACTTGCCCATAGTGGCCTACGGCAAGCCTCCACGAGAAACGACTGGACCCTCCGAAACAACCGCTGAGAAACCACCGCTGCTCAAACCCAACAAGTCCGTAGGCTCGGTGTCAGCAGCGCGGAAGCTGTGCACAACTATAGGAAAAGCAAATTCAAAAACCATGATAAATGGTTAAGTGATTAAATCATTATGCTAACTATGGTTCTGTTAACATAATGCCAACCATAATCGAAAATCAACTATGGTTAATGGAGTTAACATGATAAATGGATAATGCTCAACCATGATGATACATGGAGGTTTCCATCCATTTATCATCACATATATTGGAGTTACCTCTGAAAAAAGGTTGTTGCAAAGCACCAACATGGGCCACCATAAGACCTGAAGAATTCGAAATTCACCGATCACCAAGCCCCCCAAGGTGCCCCCAGTGCCCCAAGTGATGCCTTCTCCCCTTCCGGTTGACCATCCTCAAGCAGCTGGTGTAACAATCCCTACACTACCTGGGCTTCCCTGGTAACCTTCCCTGGTTACCTACTGTAGAGGCCACTGGAAGGATTGACGTTACCCCACCTGCCCCTTCAAGAAGCTTCGCATGGACGGGTTGGTTCGACCCAGGTCGCCATGCACAAACTCCTGGAGACATCTGGAGACCAGGGGCCCACTGGAGTAACGTGGGATGCAACTCTGAAGGCAAGTCATCTACGTCAACGTCGATCACATTTGCAAACCAAAACATCTTTTCTATATACAATTATGATTGTGTAAATATCTATATATAGAGACTATAGTAGATAATGAATGATAATGATATACCATGTGTTCTATCACAAAGAATCCATGGTGCTGGTACATTTACCTACATCGCTGGGTCAGTTGATCAGTAAATCTTGGTTAATGTACCAGGACCATGGAGCATCTACAAGGTGAGCCCCCTCAGTATATTAATCAACTTATGACTATGGGGGCCCACCTTGTAGGTATATTTTTCTATGGTAGCTCAGACCTGAACAATCTGGATCGCTGGTAGTTCGCGGGGCTGTGAGGGGTGACCTTCCAATTTCCGATCGGGAAAGCATCAGTTTTTTTTTGCGGTGATGGACGACCCGCCCTTAACCCCTGGATGAATACACAGTAGATATCATATCATGATGGGAATTCATGAGATCTCTCTCGCATGTCTTCTCGAAGCTGTGAAACGCCGGTGAAATTGCTTGCTGCACCCTTCCAGTCGTTGGAGCAGTCCTTGATGTACATCCCTGCCTGTGCAAGGCCGTGGTGAACGATTCCAAACGATTCCGAGGGTCTTGGTACTACAAGACCAGCTAGTTAATGATGGTTAATTATGCTTTATAATAGGGAATAATGGTTAATAGCTAATGGTCACTGACTAATGATTTATAACTAACGGCTAATGACCAACGGTTAATGACTCATGGTTGATAACCAATGGTTCAGAATGGTTAATAAGCTGGTTAATCCTAGAATCTGTAGATTTCTTGGGGGTTCACCATCCATTTCAGGACCCAGTCACTAAGTATAGGTTGGCGATGCTGATCTTCGAGGAGCCATGATACTTCCTACTGCACTTACATACAACCATAGATTATCGTATGGCTGTGGGTCAAAGCCCTGTGGGTCAAAACCCTGTACCCCTGGTGTATCATCATTGGCCATTGTTTTCCCTATTGTTGTTGGTGATGATCCCCCATCAACGATAGATTCTCATGAGCCGATGGCATTTTCCACAGTGCAAGTGGTCAACAGCATCATCTCCAGTGCACATTTGCCCTCCAGGTCATGCCCAACCTGTGCGCAAACTCGAAGCTTGAAGTAGTGTTGATTGATGACCTGCAACAGTCGGCTGCGTTCCATATCACAACGCCAGCAGCCCGGTTCACACATACCAAATCAAAGGCTTCTTACCACAGTTCCTGGTGAATATCAAAATCAGTATAGAAGTGTCTAACTAGAATTTTACTCGAGCTTCTACCTACCACTTTCGCTGAGATTTGTGAAGTCTTTTAGTCTTTGCAGTTGCCCATTCTCTTGTGATGATCCCTGTGACCCACACCGAATCGGCGTCGAATCGGCGGCAGGTGCGAAAAATCAACCCCGAGCTTCAGCACAGCTACTCAATTTTGGTAAACTTGGTTACCAACCCATGGTTGTCCAGCGGCTTAGTATTCTTTCATTACCTCTTCTCAAGACCTGGTTAAGCATGCTTCGCAATCGTCCAAGCAAACAGTTGTCATAAATCCAAACCTGCCCCGGATGGGTTCGAAAACGCCACCGGTGTCGATTCAGCTCCCTACAACCAGTGTTGCAGCGATCTTGGATCACTGCCTGGTGTTCCATGATGCCAGCCCCCACCATCCGCCACCATCTGCACCCCAACTGCCTCCATCTCCAAAGAATACACCGTCCTTGGTCTCGTGGCCAACGCCTGAGGATGCCCAGCTGGAAACGGTGCCTATGGTTCATGACCTGGTCAGGCTTCGGAATGGTGAATCATGTGCGGCTAACGACAATGAATACATAGTCAATCAATGGTTAATCAATGGTTGATACTGGTATGCTGAATGGTGCAGTAATGAAGCTATGGCGGGAACTCCCAACAGGTCCTATCCAAACAAGTTCATGAAGTTGACCATGCTTTCCGCAATCGTGTTGGGAGAAGATGCCCTACGAGTACGTTGGAAAGACATGGAAAGGAATAACAGTTGCATCTTCATCCACATCCTTTTTCTGTTTGCCACTCGTGTTCCCATTTTTTTGGGTACAAATAAGCTGGAGGTCAGGACCAAACAAACCACAAAAATGCAGATTTTTCGGTGAGCCATTCTGATTATGATAACTTCATGGGTAATTCGATACTTCGATGGGTAATTCTGATCTAAATTAATTAAATGCATTTTCATGGGCAGTAATGTCATCATTTCTCACATTTTCTTATTGAATGGGGTCCATTGAGCTCAGGTCGGAAAGCCCAACCATTTGGCTGCGGGGTTCCCCCTTGGTGCATGGCTCTGAGGCGTCCAGGGTCCACCAGGATCCATGGAGAGTGGCCCTGGGCGCCCAGGCTCGGCGGTGCAACACTCGCACCGGCGTCTTCTGCTGCACCTGCGCAGCTCACCATTTCTACAGCCCAGGGCCATGTGACGAGATCGCCGCAGCAGAAAGAATTGGATCATGCCCATGGCATTTAATGTCTCGATGGTCAGGGCCCATAGGACCAGATTGACATCGCAAGGTCAGTCATCGACGGGGCGGCGTTGGAGCTTCTAGTGGGACTAGTGGATCCGGAGCTAAAATGAAGCTGGATGAAGGTGGGATCATCAGAACGATTGAACAATGTAGATTGTTTGTTGTAGCTTTGGTGGGCTATCCAACAGCTTATAGCATAGCTGATCGCCAGAACTATCCAAACTTGGGCCTCAATGCAAGGCTGGCCCAATTAGTCATGTTTTCGTTTCACCTCTACAGTTCCGAGAAGACCACAACAAGCAGCCTGAAAGCACAGTCAGGTCCGTAGCTATGGCAGCTCAGGGGACATTGAAACGGCTCCAGGAGAGGCCATCGAATTGGCCCAAACCAAAATCGCTCGTGTAGCAATTTCCCTCTTCCCCTCGCAGTATGCACCGCTGCAGGCGCCTCAAAGGCCTCTTTCTGATTCAGTTGCTCTACATCTTCTGCGGATAAACACTTCTGACTCCAGCACACCTCGGCTATGGAGCTTGGCCAGCGCAGCTGGGTTAGAACTTGCTGGAAGAGCCATACTCCCATTGGAGCCCCTGATTTGGAGGTCAGCCCTTGCTGGGTGCAAAAAAAAAATTCCCTTCAAGGAAGACCCCAGGCAGAGTTGACAAGATTTGCGATTTTTCATGGTGAGACCATTACCGGTCCCCCAACCCAATCGGTATGGATCCACAGCATTGAGGTTAGATCCATATCCATCTGATTCTATATGTACCAAACCATCCGGTATATCAAATATTTCTTGTATTGGTCGTTCATGAAATGGTGGTTTCTCAAAATAGGGGACCCCCCAAATAGTCCTTTGAATGAATCATTTATAGTAGATCCATTTTTCAGGTTCTCAATTTTCAGAAACCACCAAATATGTATATCCTCAATTTTTGGCTGCTGACCCTTGGTCGTTCACCAACATACCTGGGAAAATCTACAGAGAACCCCAATTCATTCGCCATTACTAGCCACACTTAGTCGGGACAGTGGCATTAATAGCTGGGTCTTCCATTGATGCTGATGGTACGTGGTTTGACGCCCATTAAGCATTTATCAATACTGAGTTGACAAAACTCATTTCGAAATTCTATGACGTGTCTACATACTAGTCCATATGAATCATATCAATCATTTTCAACGACATAATTAAACATGAACCATCGCTGACCAAGCATGTGACATGAAGCATTGACCATCATGAACCCTCCTTAACCTCCCCTGAACCACGCGCATCGCCAGTGTAGGTGGTCCTTACCCGCTGGGCTACCCAACTGCCAGGTACCTGCGGAAGGTGAATGAGGCGCCGGTGAGGAATGGTAGACCAGTGGCTACTGGCCAGTTTGGTTGCTAATGAGCTTATTTGGTTAATAATATGGTGGTTTCTCAAAATAGGGAGCCCAAAAAATGGATGGTTGATCACTATAAATGGTTTATATAGGATGATTTGGGGGTACCCCTATTTTGAGAAACCACCATATTATGGTTAATGGTTGATAACGGTTTATAATGCTTAATGATGGCTAATAGTTGATAATAGGCTTATTTGGTTTGTAGTGGCTAAATAGTGGTTGATGATGGTTAATGATGGTTAATGGTGAAATAATGGTTGATCATGGTGAATGATTAATGGTTAAATAATGGTTAGATGGATTATACTGGCTAAGAGATGAAATACTGGTTGATAATGGTTGAATAGTGGTTGATAATGGTTGAGTTTGGACAGTTTGGATACCAATAATGTTTAACGCTTAAATCTCATGATTGAAAATGGTCAAATGGTTAAAGGACTGGTTCTGATAGTGGTAGACAATGGTTGATAACGGTAAATGATGGCTAGGTAGTGGCTAATAGTAATTAGTTCACAGTGCTGAGAAGTGGTTGATCATAATCGGTAGTTGATGATGGTTAATGATGGTTTATCATGGCTCATAATTCAGGAATTATGGTTGATATTGGGTTGGTAATCTGGTACCATTACCAACAATCACGATTGCCTTTATGCCACTGCACGCACGCTTGCAAATCTTCAGCCTCAAGCTTTTTCTGTTGAACGGAAGGGTAGTGTCGGGGGCACAAACTTTGCCGTTCGCACCTAGCAAACCAGCTGGTAGGTAAGGCTGGCCACTGGGAATCCGTCAGTTTTTCATGATTTCTCGTTCAATCTTGGTGATTTGCGAGCTAGCCTGGTTCTCAAAACATTACCAAGGTGGAAGACTTTTGGTACATGTGGCCATTGTCAGGCTTGTTCATCTGCTTGATAAACTATTTCATTGTTGCAGAGTTTTCTTTGAAAAACTACTTAGGGAGAAAAACTCTTGAACTGTTCATGATCGCTGTCTACTGATTGGAATGAACCACAGGAAACTCCTTCAACCACACCCTTGTGGTGTCCATGATGCCCCCATACATTTCTTCGAAGGGTGCCTTGGGCCAAAGAGAGTCAGATGGTGTAAACTTCATGCTTGAGCTGGCCAGAACCCGATCCATCACCACTTCTCCCACTGTTCATGTCAGTGACTTAGATCAGCTTAGCCATCCTCTCGTTAAAGAATAACCTTGGAAAAAGTAAGTGATTGAAGCCATTTGACTATTGCCTTAGTCTATTCATCTTCTTTGCATAGCGTGGGCTATGACACGTCACAATCGCAGCAGCTCTGGTTTAAAACACACATTCAACGCATTACAGTGAAACTGAGGCTGGCCGTCGGTCGACGGCCACAATGCTCCCGCTTTGCGGGGACATCTGCTGAGGGTTCAAAGGTCTCGCAGAGGTCGAAATTTCTTATCCTCCGCTAAACTAACCTGGCAATGGATTTTAATCACACTTCACAGTGCAACTCTGGGAAACCACCCAGAAAATTTGAATTTTCCATTGCCAGCTTGGTTTACCAGAGACTAATCCGAAACAATGTGGATTGATCCTGGCGATACTGATGTGTGTCCATTCGACCCCAGAAACTCATGGTTTCCCATCATCAATTCTTGGTACCGGGGGTACCCATGTATGGACAAAGCAACTCATTTGTGTTGCAATACCGTACACATTGGTCTTGGGTACCGATTCTTCAAATCATCTTGCCACGTCACTTTCACCAATTGCACCATGGACAGCCCTCTTGAGGATTCATGACTTCCGTTTTTTGGGAGTATGACCACCTTTTTGGCAGAATTCTCAATCTCAATGATTGGCTCAAGTGACGGTAAGGCAAGCGCAGTCTTTGTCAAGGATCTGAGAAAATTGGTCTAAACATGCTGTCCCAGATCTTTCGGATTTCAGCCTCAGCTTTTTCACACAGTATAAAGCCTTCGACTAGTTGCTATCCAGGAGCATTTCAATCTCGAGCAGTCTAGTGAAAATCGCACGTTCAGCTCATTTCTAATATGACAGTATACGATGCATATATATATATATATGCATATACAGCATATACACTATGAGTATATATCAATTTCCAAAGAAACTTGCTACTACAACGACGTAGATGAATTCGAGTTGGCAAAGTGGCAAAAAAGAACATCAAACAACCTGAAAAAAAAATGTGTGTGTGTGTGCGTGTTTGTGCCATGCACCCTTCATTCAATCCCTAACAAGCTGATGCACAGATGGAGCTGGTACCTGTGTATGTTCACCTTCCACATTTCGGCGGATGTTCGCAGCAACTTTGTCGGTGCCCCAGTCAAGTCAAGTGGCTGCCACATCCCTCTCCTCCATCTTTTTGCCGTCAATGTAAAGAATTCGTTTGAAAATTTCTGCATTTTGCTGCCGTCCGAGAACATCAGGTGGTTCTGGTGGATATCTATGCCCCAGTTTGATCGGGATGATCTTCAAGCTGTTTTCATGCGCGTACCTGGGCCACGGTTCTGCCCCAAACGCTGCCTACAACTCGAATCAAAATGTTTTCGAAGAAGAATCACCAAAAGAAACTGAAGTGCTGCAGGAATTCAAATTTTCTATTAATGAGCAACCTGCTACACCTCATACCTTGAAATTTTTTGGGGTTTGGGTTTACCAGGCATCCAATTTGCATGACCAAGCATTGCTCTGTGTCGGGCCCACAAGTGACGGTAGACAAGCTGGTCGGTCGGATGGTCGCTGATCGTTGTAACAGCAGCTGATCCCCCAGGATTTTTGAGATGGATAACTGATGATGGTTGATCATGGTCAATGATTTTCACAGCTGTTTCCATACTTCGCCAACTTGGTGACTTATAGATTCCCTGCTAACACTTGAATGTTTCACGGATATGCGGTAAATCCATCTGCAGTAGTCCGAAAAAAAGACGAAGAATCTCGGTTCGTGGCTGTAAGCCACCCAGACTTTCTTGCCAAACTGCTTCAGTTCGTTGAAGGAATCACCCTCAGCGTTTGTGCGCTCACCATAGTCCTGAGGGCAAGGGGGGCAAGGGGGGTCATGATGGGCCATCCCCAGTCACCCTCCACCCCTGCCAAATCATGATGCTTTAGTTGGGAAAGCAACACCAAATCTGGCTTAAGAGTTAGCATCCAGTAGGAAATCACCAATGAATGGAGAATTCATGGCCAATGCTGATGGTTGAGGACCATTGGAGATCCTGTTCAGAAACAAGAACCATTTCAAACGGGAACACGGCCCAGCCAATGTGGTGATGTGTTCATATATGACTACATATATATATATATATACATATGTGTGTACATATGTACGTGTATATATATATATAAACATATTATATGTATCTCACATCATATCAAGAAGCAGTCTTTCAGAAACGGTGAGGGAAGGATGAAGCACAAACCACTCCTTAAGCACTAT
>VSDK01000343.1:472966-523449 GCA_009767595.1 Symbiodinium kawagutii
GAACCGCTCATTCACCATCATCTAGCAATTGTTAACCAGGTTGTTTCTTGCCTTTGATCTTTTGGCCAGTGCTACAATTTGAGCAGAGAACAGTGTTCTATTTGCTGGATCTTGTTCCCCCATTGTCTGCCAAGCGTCTTCGAAACAAAATGCCACCAAAGCTTGTGCCTCAACTGCCATGTCCGATTTGCAGACAGCCCAGCCATGGTTCACCATGAAAATCCTGCAATACCAGCATGTTGATGGTCACGAGATGGTTCGCCAAAAAAAAACGCAATGATCACTTCATCTTCCACTCGGCTTCCAAACTCTCGCCAAGACACATTATGCAAACCTTGCAGCGCAATTTCACGCTGCGAGATATCTTCTCCTTGACCCACAAAGGTTGGAATCCCCGAAGCATCCAACAAGTACTTCATCCTGCAACGAGCTGACGCGATGAGAACTCAACGAAGCTCACGCGACGACCGTCACGTGAACCTAGCGACCGTGACCGACCACCACCTGCGATGCAACCTGGTGAGTTTTGCACCAAAAGTCGTCAACGGACCATCCCAAGGAGTGGGAAAATAAATGGTTGAAAAGAAACAAAGAGAGAGAGAGAGAGCAATAAATGATATAATCAGTGAATATACATATATATATATATATAAATATATACTGCAATTGTACATAATCATATATAGTACATATTGCTTAAAGATCATGCTTGAAACCACCAACCACCTACAGTCCGAGCACTGATGTATTTCCAAGCCATGTTTCACCAGCTCTCCCCATCCATTTATTCAGCGGCGAGACCCAAGTGAACCTCGTTTTGGAAGGCCGTCCATGCTAGTTGATGATTGCAATCAATGGTGCTTCATCAAAGAGCCAACAAAATTCAGCAACAAAAAGCCAAAATCACAGATACACCACCACTACACAACCATTGGTTGCACGTTTTGGTGCAGTACCTTGCAGCACAAAACATGACAGTGAAGATTTGACAGTGAAGATTCGAGTTTCGTCGCACTAACATGCACTAAGCGAGCCCATGACCCTCAAGATCCTCAGATTTCATCGGGAGTCCTCTGCACGTACCAGAACTTGTGATCCGAGTTGAAGCGCCCCGACAAATAGAGATGCCTCCTACGCCAGCCAGCCTCCTGGCATAGCGGAGCCTGTGTATCCTCCATGACAGGCAGCTGCCCCTCACATGGATAACAACCATCACCAGTCGGACTCCGTTCACTCCTCATGAATTGGGGGACTGCAATGAGTCTTTCCCAACATTTTTCTGGGCTGTGCGATACACTTATGCCCAGGAGCAAGTGGAACTATAGAGACAAAGCCATTGCCCCAAGTTGTGCTATCCAGGCATTCCATCAAATCATCAATCAAGAGAATTAAATCAATTGCTGAATTGGCAACCATGAAAACAGCATCTGCGAATCGCAAATCCACTCCCAACCAACGTGAACCAACATTCTCAGCTGTTTTGCTTCGTCCCGACATCACAAACAGTTGCCATCTGCGGGATGGCGGGGCCGACTCACACAGCCCGCCTCTTGCAGACCTGCGGCATCTTGCACCAGTCTCAGCCTTGCTCACCAAGGCTGAAGTGCGACAAGATGGAACATACAACCTGTCCTACTAGTGGTTGACGATGGGGACAACATGTAACCATACAACCTGTATTCCATACGAGTGGTCAGTAGTGGCTAAAGATGGCTAATAGTTGCTACTAATCTAATAGTGATGAAAAATAAGGGACAACGATTTATGTACTAATCACATGACCTGTTTGCATCAACGATGTCACAAAAACCAGGTACCATGTCATTAAATGGTACTCTGTTGATAGTAACCCATGTGGAATAGTGTCATGATGTCCCCTGGAACCAATGTTCCTCCAACATGATGTTAATATGGTTGATAATGGTCAATAACAATGGTCAATAATAATCATCAATAGTAGTTATAGTACTGGATGATAGTGGTGAATAGTGGAGATAGTGGTTAATGGTCAATAATAGGGGACAATAACCAACAAAAGTAAGGGATGTGCCATCCAGCAATAGGCTAACATGTGTATTCTTATGGTGCTTGAACATGTGTTTAACACTAAGGAACTAACTAGCCCACTTAATTCTATGATATGTGTTTTAATGATATTCTTGTATATATGTAAGAGTGGTGTTGGACTAAGCAAGAATAGTTGACTATGGTGTATATAATGATTGAGACAACATGCAGATTGATGATGGTTTTTAGATGGGAGAGCTGTTCACAGGCACCGATGAACTCTGTGGATATATCTTTGGCATGCAGGGGAGAAAGGTTCCGGTCAGGCGAAAATTTACAGAGTGAATTTTGTTATTGCAAATGGATTTGTGGCCACGTGATATGGCAAACTGAAGCTCTTGTCACACGTCAACCTGCCTGGTGTTCTATTTCGAAAATCATAATTTCAGGCTCACAAATGTTCCCATGTTCCTCATCCACAAATAAAGCAGACCCCCAAAATGGCTGGTTTCCCCACTCCAAATTGACACTTCTGGGTGGATGCGGGGTATCACTAGTGCTGGAAATACCAAAACCCATGATACAAATATACCCACACAACACCTTCACAACACTTTCTCACGGCATTTCCCAGCATTTGAACTCCCTTTGCTTCGCAGTCCAAGCCACCAAATCTTGTGGATCTCGTCGGCAACTTCATACCTTGGTCGGCGGTGCATCATCAGTCGGGGTACACCATCCCTGGTTCAGAACGGCATCGCCTCCGGCCCGGGTGTCCGAACGGTACCATGGGTTGTAGCTATGGTTATGGCATCAACTATGACTAACATTGACTGCTGGTCATAACTATGGTTGTTAATTCATTCAATCAACTATGATATGGTTCTAATTTGACTACTCTTGATTCATAAAGCGTGGTTCACATACCGCTCACAACATTGTTCGTACGTAGCTCCAATCATCAATTCATTAATCATAGTGAATCAATTGTAATTGATGAATGCCAGCGGCTATTCAAATTCTTGCTCACCCGGGGACCGATACCACCACATGTTTCTTGCCTGCAAATGGCTTCGGATGTTGAATGAGTTCGGATCCAAGGCTCATCCAAGTATCTGGGCAAATTAAGTTATTTCGCGGGTCGTCCTTTAATTTGGTAATTCAAAAACTGAAATTAATGAGGTCGTTGGAAATTACGAAATTATTTGGGGGTCGAGAGGGTTGCTGGTGTGAAGCTGGCGTAGGCATCCTCCACGAAACGTTCAGGTAATCAGGAGCTTTCTGATCAATAGCTGTGCCAAATCACTCAGTTTTAACCCCCCTACACATACACCCTGCACATCCCACCTGCAACTGCCAAACTTGTCGAAAGTAAGGTTTCGCCATCAAAAAGATTCTTACGGAACCCCGGAACCTAAGTTTCACCCCTCCACAACCCCCAACCGCGTCGAAAACAGTTTTTCCTGACGCGATGCTGTAGGAAAGTTTTTGCCACCAATTACCGCCCCACCCCACGCAGTCAACAGGCCCAAATACCAGCACTGCCGACAGTGCTATTGGGAGCTTCCGCGGCCAAACTCCTACTGCCAAACTTGCCTGCAGCACGGTTTTGCTAGCGCAAAGAGCTTTACGGAGCCCGGGAACGCAAGTTTTGACCAACCAAATGCCCCAACTGCGCCAAAAACGGTTTTTCCTACGGCGGTGCCGTAGGAAGATTTTTGCCGCCGCCTGCCTCTCAATGCAAAGCGCGCCTGTTTTTCCAAGAAAGCTGCCGATATCCCTGTTCTTCCCGTGCCTTCCCGCGCCCCCTTTCCCGTCCATTTTTTTTTCGGCACGCCTCTCAACCTCCCCGTCGGTCAGCCCGTGAGGGTTCAATTCCCCCTCCTCCCTGTCAACCCCGGAGCGGCCATATGCAAAACAATAACTACCCACAGAAAACGCATTCTTTTCTAGCCATCTTTCGATCCATCTATTTATGTCTCCATCTCATAAATAGACTTGCATTGGCACAAAACGCGTTCCATATCTACATTGTAGATATATACGAATCGGCAATATTAAAACTGCATTTTTGCAAAAATCAATATGTATACATATACCTAAGTATCAAGAACGAAATATATGTTATTTCAAACAAAACAGATGTTCAATATATAGTCTGTATGTGACCCTACCTCTGTGTTCCTATGCAAACAAAAGCCGTCATATGTCTCTGTTGGTATGTGTATATGGAAATGCGTATATGATATGCTTCGTTGAATTTAATTTCTGAAGGCTAGGTCGTTAATTTCAAGTGAGGTCGGGTGACCTCGTTTTAAATTGTACAGATTGATGGTGAAAATGACCATGGGAAAGAACTGGCGGTTTGTTTGGCAGTCAATCAACAGTTGGTTTCCCTACTGGTGAGTAAGCACCGGCAGCAGGCAGCAGTCGGCCTGTTGGCCAAGCCATTGATTTGCCAAGATGCTCATCCAAAGTTAGACCATCGATGACCCCAAGCATGGACTCTTTGAGCACCAAGGCATTCTGCTCCTTTCCTTCTCTGTCTGAAGGTCGAGGTGGGAAACTTCCCAACTTCACTGGGATCACCTTCCTGGGTACGCCATGGTATGCCATGTCCCTGTGAGCAATAGCAAACAAGTGC
This sequence comes from Symbiodinium kawagutii, assembly GCA_009767595.1. Taxonomy (NCBI): domain Eukaryota; class Dinophyceae; order Suessiales; family Symbiodiniaceae; genus Symbiodinium; species Symbiodinium kawagutii. Next base: position 477,618 of record VSDK01000343.1, read on the forward strand.
GCTACAAGATGCTACAAGTAGCTGCAACGAAAAAGTCATAGAAATGGTTGCTTTTGAGCCGAGTGTCAGCTTCCTTTCCACTGCATATTTCATTTCTGCAAAGCTTGTGCCGGATTCGCCTCGCTCACATTCGGTGCTTGACAGGCATTTGAATGAAATGGCTATTTAAAGATACCTTTCTCACCGCTTCTCAAATTATAAGACGCTCAAACCTCGCAGGAACATACCAGTAGTAAAACTAGCTCTCTTGTTGGTTCCGGCCCATCAAGTCAAGTCGCGAGAAGAGCTTGCACCATAAGTCTCTGAACAAAAGGCGACCATGGCTCTGGATGCTGCCAGCCCTTCTGCAACGACTTCATACACGTCTTCACCGGGCACCGGGTCCGACAGGAATGTCAAAACACCGTGAGAGTCCAGAAGCCGCTTGATCGACCGAACATATCGTCTTTGGAGATCCTGGACAGCTGATCTGCTTGACATGTCGACCTTCAAAAACTGTTCATGGTCACCAACTTATCAACCAAAATGCAGCCGGATGCATATGAGCTGCTTCATGATGACTCCCACCTGTCAGCAGTAAGTATCATCCAGTATCGATAATTTTCAACCAGTGAGTATTGATCAATCAGTTTAGTGTGATCATTTTCAACTGGCGGTTGATGATATCAAGCAGCAACCATGATCAACCAATATGAAGCACCGCCAAACATGGACGAAGCACAGTGGCACCCAAGAAATTCACCGCACAGCCCCACGCTCCATGTGCGCATGGTGCTCCTTGTTGAAGCACCCCGACAAATAGATATGTCTCCGCACCGTGACCGGGCTATCCCCGCGTGCATCGACCTGGCCCAGCTGAAACGCGCCACAACGGGGGGTGCCAACCAGCCGATGGATGCTGGCAGTTGCAATGGAGAAGCCACGTGGCTTCATGGTGGACCACTTCATGCTGAACTCTGGTGATCATGGTCCCAGGTTGGCCCACCCTTTTAGCGCCAGTCCTGAAGTGTGTGTTCAGTCGGTGTAATGGTCAAAACCATAGAATTTAGGATGAATTTGAGGGATGAGTATGTCACTTAGAATGAGGACTAGGATGAGTATGTCCATTAGAATGAGGACTAGGATGAGTATTGCATTGAACAACCTACATGTATATGGTTGTTTCTTAAAAAATAGGGAACCCCAAAATATGGTGGGCTTGTTACATCTTGATACTATAAATGATAAATATTGGATGATACTATGGATGATTTGGGGGGTCCCCTATGACTTGAGGAATCTGCGGCAATAACATCCATGCAACCGACCACATCCTCAACCATCAGCGCCTCAGCGACGTCCTTCCGAGTGAGTTTTTCCCAACTGCGGCGAAGTTCAGCTCCAACCTGGCGCGGTGCCAGCTCCCAACCTCACCTGTTAACAAGTTGGCTGGTAAGCCATTGAAGCTACAAGGTGGGCCCCCAACCACTTAGATTGGTTTATAACTAATCTAACTAGGGTGATTTCTACCAGTTATAGGGGTTATAACCCAACTTAGTTCAGTGGTTGGGGGACACCTTGTATTAGGTCAGGGTTTTTTGGCCCATAGTTGCTGTAGCCTATGTTCTTCCACAGCTGGTAGGTACCATGTGGTGGTTTCTCAAGTGATAGGGGACACACAAATCATCCATGATTAACACTCTATAGTAATAAACCAACCATCACTTTGGTGGTCCCCAATGACGTGAGAAACAACCATATACATATAGATCGTTCCCCTGGTTCCCATGTCAAGATCCCTTGTTTTCTCTATGAACTTGTTGGTGAACTCATCCCCCATGAAGTTGGTTGGTTAAAGCCTTGACCCAGCTCGCCATATTCTTGGTATATCTCCTATAGTTAGTCATGATCCCCAGCTTTATTGACCATTAATCAACTAGTTAACCAGCCAGGTTGGTTGATTAACTGCTTGACCCATGGCCATATAGTTGGTATATCCACTGCTATTGTTGGTTGTTATCCCCAGCTTTATTAACCATTTACCAACTAGTTAACGCCATTGGTTCCCCTATACTTATTCATTATCCCATATCATTCACAATTAACCATCGTTCATTATTAACCATTACCCTATCATAAACCATTATCCAAGTAGTTAACCATGGTTGGTTGGTTGGTTGCTAGTTGTTATCCCCTATTATTAACCATATAACCACCATATAACCACCATATAACCACCATATAACAGTGCGTTGCTTGGTTGGTTCACTGCGGCTGACCCGGTCGCCACATGTCAACCCATTCGCTTCACCGCAGGTCGTTCGCCACCTGCTCCAGGGACTTGGAGGTGCCATCGATGTACACGATGGAATCCTGGGACGCAGGTCGAGGGCCCCGCGTCGTGGTTTCTGAAGAAACCTCCGTAGGTGATATGGTGGTTTCTCAAAATGGGGGGCCCCAAAAATGGTTGGTTTATTACTATAAATGACTAGAAATGGATGATTTAGGGGTACCCCTATTTTGAGAAACACCCATATTTATTCACTAGAAACTAGATATTCCTTAGGTGATATTCAAAGAAACTGGAATTTATTACGAATGAAACCGTTCTTTGAATATCACCTATGGAATATCTAGTGAATATCATAGGTGATTGATTGTATATGATTTTTTGAGAAGCCCCCAAGTTATGGGTGACTTATTACTATGAATGACTAATAAAATGGAATTTATGACTAAGAATTGATGAAGATTGGATGATTTGGGAAGTCCCGATTTTGAGAAACCACCATCTGCTGATGTTGATTTATTGGTTGATGGTTGATAAAGCTGGGGATAAGAAGTAATTAACAATAATAGGGGATATACCAACCAATTGATGATGTAGAGTTACCCCTGTTTTGAGAATCAAAACATTTTTGTTGAGCAATATTGCATCCTGGCTTTGGTTCTCAAAGATTCATTAAAATTTTGAAGTTTTGCTGTGCTTGTTTGTTTGTTTGTTTGCTTGCTTGCTGGCTAGCTGGTTCGTTGGCTGGCTGGTTTGTTTGTTGGTTGGTTGGTTGATTGGTTGGTGTTTGTTGTCATTCTACTTCTCGGTCAGCACAATCAACAAAACCTGAGCAGTGTCAAAAGGTCCGAGGTGTCCCTTCAGAATGGCTCGTGGGGGATTGTGCCATTGCTCAAAGTGTAAGCAATAAGAACCAAGATCGGTGTATAACACCTGAGTAGTCTGAGTAGTAAACAAAATAATCGCCCGTACAAACCACGCAGTACAATTCCAGCTACCATCTGGTTTCATCACTCCCTGTAGCTCTTTAGCTCCCCCTTTAAAGGGATTTGGGGATACCAAAATTGAGAATTACCAAATTGCTTCGGGGTTGAATGAATTCTCCCATGGGACAAAGTCGCATTGTGTTGGAGGTGGCAAAGTCCCACCCCTGGCTACATTGCGATCTTATCCGGGATTGCTTCACCACCAATGGCTTGCCAATATCGGCCTTGTCGAATCCTACTGGGGGGTTCCGTAAGTACACTTTTGGTACAATGCAACCTACTTTGTTTACTCATTATTCATCTTTCGTTTAATAGATTACTAAATGTATTTATGAACCTATTCATCTTTCGTTTAATAGATTACTAAATACATTTATGAACCTATTCTGAATCTATGGCACAAAGATGCTTGGTTTTCCTGTGAGCTTCACCTCTGCCCAGCTTCCTTCAAAATGCGAGCATTCTGCTGTTGTCCAGCACGGCCAGGTGGGTGGGGAGGATAGTCCTCGCCCAATTTCACAGGGATAATCTTGATCTTCTTCTCATGTGCATACCTGGGAGGTTTGAAACATGCGACCATCTCCAGCTTCTTTGGTAATTGTAATGTGAACATCCTAGTCTCTTGAAAAATGAAGATACTAGGATATGCATAACATCTGATGCTTTTGATGAAATATGCCAGAGCCACCCAAAAAAATCAACAATGGTGCAACGTTCTTCTTTTAGGTGACTAACCAGCCTTCCGACAAAGATGGCTGCCTTTGGGTGGAGACCAGCTCAGTTGCAAAGGTCAACCGGCGGTGGTTACCCGTTGCGTGATCAACTGCGGCAAGTGGTATCTTTTGGGGCACTCCTTGCACGCATTCATTGCATCATTCAGCTATGTCGCTGAATGAACATGTCATTCACGGATTCACGTTTCCATCTCTCTTAGACTATGACATCGAACATGCGCAAATGTAGGGAATGAGATGCATATATTCATTGGTACATACGGGAAAGAGATGCATATATTCATTGGTACATACATGCGAGCACACGAAGTTGCTCACCTATGCTCACCTACTGCTTTCTATCCCAAGATGCAGCCGGTGCAGCCAATGGCTCCTCTCACACCCTGTGGGGAAACACCACGCTGTGACCTGTGGGGGAACGCTGCCAACAGTTTCGAGGCACTGTAGCTCATCGTAGGTTTCAAATCCCACGCCAGTCTGCTCCCCATAGTCATCAAAGCAAAAGGCTACCATGACTTTCGCGTTGTTGAGCCCATCCTTCAGAAGAATTCAGCCATGTCAGCTGCCATGGGCACTAATGATTGCTGCTGATGGTCATGATAGTTAACGAGAATTCAGTGGTTAGTGCGGGGTAGGAAGGAAGAGTGATTAGTGAAAATGGTTTGGATGGGTTAGATCAATCCATAGACAAGAGATGCAAAGGGTACATATTCTGTGGGACAACCAACGCAATAAGAAAGCAACGTGGCCCAGATGTGATCAACTACAGTCATCCGATGTCTATTTTCCAGTTTTTCCAGGACCATCTGCGCACTCCATTCTAGCAAAGGTCGATTTGATGCCAACACGCCCACAATGCCATACACTGCCCAAGTGCTATAGCTATTGGGCTGCAGCACGGGCGAAACATGTCCAAACATGTCGAAACATTCAGCAGCTGGCTCCTTGGTAACCTCAACGATGTCTTTGCCAGGTTCAGGCTCGCAAAGAAAGCAGGGAATGTCGTGCTTGTCCATCAAACCTTTGATCTTGTGCATGTACCAGAACTTTCCTGGGCGACACAACCGCCAAAGGAGCTTGGAGCTCGCCACTGGAAACTGAACAGCAGCTCAGTAGCATCAAAATCTAATGACATAGAACAACTAAAACGTACATCACAACTAAGGTGGGCAAAACAGGGAGAGGCGGAGATAGGCTGAGCGGGTTCTATCGCACAGCACTGGTCATCGGAAAAAATCAGAAGAACTGAGCTGCGGGAACCTAAAAGCTACGCAGCCATTTGGGAGTTTCCTTTTCATATGGCTATGGGTCAATATTAACCAACCAATAATAGGGGGTTCTAACCAACCAATCATAGAGAAAACCATGGTTAATGATGGGGAACCAGGGGTACGGGGTTTTGACCCACTGCCATATGGGTGTTTCTCAAAATAAGGATCCCGAAAAATGGATGGTTTGTTGCTAAAAATGACTCATATTGGATGATAACTGGAGGTACCCCTATGACTTGAGAAACACCCATACAAACCCTTGCTTCTCACACGAGAACGTAGCTCGACTGAAATGTCCAACGGTTCAACCCAGCTGCGTTCCGTATTGAAACGTCCAGAGAGATACATGTGCCCGGTTGATTTTCGACCATCTTCGTGCGCGGGTGAGATGCCTGGCCGGGACATGTGCCAGGGCACACAACTGGTGTTGTTTAGTGATTAGGATGGATAATCATGATTTGTAAATGTTTATAATGGTTATTAATAAGGTTCATGGAAACTTGTAATGATCAATTACTAATAACCAATTAATCATAACTAATAGCAACTAACTTACTAAAAAAGTTCATAATATCTAATCATTAATGAGTATGTTCATTAATAAGGTTCATGGAAACGTTAAATAACAATTTCTTCGGCACGCTACAAAACTGGCGTAGTGTTTGGATGTGCGGTTGACAACTTGGAAATTAGCGGTAAATCACTACCGTAAGGTGGATTAGAACCGGTATAGTAGTGCTTAGAAACCAGATCCGAGCAGTAATTCGTATCCAAGTGTATGTTTGTTAAAATAGAACACCCCCAAGTTGTGGTTCGTTTAGTACTATCAATGTCTGTTAATGGATGATCGGGGGGTACCCCTATGGCTTGGGAAACCAGCAAGTCGTAGTGAAACGAAACTCCTCAACCAAGCCAGTTGGATCGAACCAGGGCTCAATGGGTACAACTAGCTCACCACTGACAATGGAAAGCCAAACATGTTGATATTTATTTACAAAATCTGGATGTACAATGATATACAATACAGACCCCTATCGGTTATGCAGCTTTCATGCCACAGGTAGGAATCTCATGTCCATACGAATACTACGCTATTCACGAAGTAATTTTGTCGGTTACTCATATGATCTGATACATACAAAAACAGAAATACCTGAATGCACACAATGATATGCATGCAGTTATATACACATACAAGCCCAATAATCACCAGCAACAGTGGTGTATAGTGGTTACACTCTGGAAAACTGACCTGGTTGCCCTGGAAAAGCCACCATAGAAATAGTTGGTTTGCCATGGTTTGACCTGCGCTGGCGAGGAGACTCGACACGATATGCGATTCAAATTTCTTCTCTGTTGGGAGGTGTCTAATACACACCCAGATGCTCCAGGTATATTTGCCTGCATTTCGGTGATTTTTAAGGTAAAAGCTGGTAAATATACCAGACATGGCAATGGAGTATCTGGGAAACCATGACTTGGTGGCTTATAGATCCCTTGCTAAAAATATATTTTTAGTGGTTATATGGTAAATCAATCATATCCCAAAAACACTAAAAACCTAAGTTAGTGGGTATAAGCCATCCAGTTGCCTTAAATCCGCTGGTTAAACGAAGCAAAAAGAACCGCATCACTTTGGTGGAGCAACGTGGGCCGCCCCAACAATTGTTTTGGGATAGAATCCGGTGGAAACCTGGTACTTAATCCTACCCAAAATAGGGCTTAAACAAAGAGTTGTAGATGCTGTAACGAGGCTCACATCATGGTATCTCCCAGTAATCTGTACCCAGTGGTCTCTCCGTGCCCTAGCAACAAATCCTCCTGTCCCCTCAAGCGATGTGAAGATTCCCTACTAAACTGTCACTAAACCAGCGGCCTGGGATCCAATTAACCCAACGTATAGATGTCCAATGCACTAAAGGTAATACCAACCGCTGGAACCATTGAACCCTTCACTGGTTGATATTCGCTGGTTCCAAGTACTTACAATGGCTATCATCAAGAACAAATCAGCAAATTCGTGCTTCAACCAGACTCACTACCTGACTACCCTTTACTACCCGTGGTTACTATAGTTACATTAATGTAATTATACCATTACACTGAAATGGCAGGGGAAGACGGCCAACCCAGGAAACTTGGACGACCACCCACCAACCCACGTGGACCTTTGGAAAACGCCTCGCTTAGATCCGGCAAGCCAGCCTACCAGTGCGGCAGGGTTTTTGCGCCAATGCACTATCCACAAGTCTCAAAAAGTCAACAGCATCAAAAGACATTGCGAAAATCATTAAAGGTGAACAAACAATGGTGTCTCAACCATGATAAGTAAGATGAAGTAATCACATCGGACTTCGGCAGTTCTCCGCACGGCGCAAGCGATTTGATGCCACAGTTTCCACCCTTTCCGGCACCGGAAAACCGTTGTTGGTCACGCTTAAAGCTGGCAATTCTCAACAGGCAATAGCTCATGATCAACCATTTTCAACTATCCATTTTCAACTATCCAAGACTCTCTTTCTCAGTTTTTTTGTTGCTGGCGACCCTTGAATTCACAATTATTCCACCATAATTCACGAATTATCCATCAACAAGCTTCAATTCACAGTAGTGTTATATCTGATTATAGTCAATTTACCACTACTATAGTGGGATAAGCACTATAACCAAATATAACCCCTATAAATCAACCGCTATCAATAATAGGAATATGGGGGTTTCTCAAAATAGGGAGCCCCAACAAATGGTTGTTTATTACTGTAAATGAATTAATGGATGGTTTAGGGGTACCCCTATTTTGAGAAACAACCATATCTGCTTTTTTACCCCTATGAAATCATTTCGTTTCACCACCTGTTCCTCGTCAACCCATCCACGACCTCCCGCAACAAGCCTTGATGTCTTGAAATTGCACCCCTCGTGGGGATTCCACCTCCTTGGTGGGAATGGCTATGAGGGATGGTTAGTTGATGGTTCATGGACGGTGAAGCGCTAGGTTAAGGTTGGTCAAGACGCATCAATGACAGGGATGTACAAAATACTGGTTTGTTGAGGTTAATTGATGGTTCATATATGGTTAATTCATGGTAAAATGATGGATAACTGATGGGTAAAGGATGGCCACCTGATGGCTAATGGATGGTTAGTTCATAGTAACTCGATGGTTAATGGATGGGTCATGGATCGGTAGTGTTGACCCTGGATTTCTCAACCGGTGTACTGTAATTGATAGACTCGCTTAGTGCGGGGGTATCGATTGATCCTGTGTTTACATTAGTGACGCCAGTTGCTTTCCTGCACCGGGAAAAGCTAGAGAGTTCACGTCGGAAGTAGCACAGCAGTGCAACAATGACACCACATCTACATACGGCGAGCTGGTCCATATCTTGGTGAAGAGCCCCACCAATTGTTATGCCCCATCTACAAAGCAGCTTGACATCCTCGATTCTTATCCGCCATCCGCGGCAAGACCTACAACGACGTGATGATGGAACTTGGTGATGCTTGATGTTTCAGCAATCCAACGGTAGCATAGATCAACCAAGGTGCTGCTTCCTGATCTTCAGGGACAGATGAACCAGAGCCCATGGCGTGCCACGTTGGCGATGTCGGCTGAGGTGTTGATGACAGCTGGTGACCTCTTGGAACATCAGTGATACACTTAGTCCTGGCAGTATATGTTCGGACGGCTGAAGTGAGCTGACTCCGAAGTCTGCGGGGTATTTGCATGAGAGCTTTTGTGTGCTGAAGTGAGCCTTTGCCATGGCTGCACATATGATGTCAAATCCATGGCTCTTTCGAAAAAGTGCTCTTGAGCCATGGGAGATGGTGGGAGTGCACTGTGACGGAAGGCACCAAGCTGCTGCAGCTACCGTGATCTTCACCGGGTCTCAATGGTGATCGTTCCAGATGAGCATGACCACTGCCGGTGATGTTTTCATTTTCCCCTTCGGGTACACTGACTGTCCCAGGACCCATCCCTCATTCTATATTTGTTTGAGAAAGGAACATTTATTGAAACAAGCACTAATGTCTACCCAGGATTAATAAACCCTGGGTTGATTAGTAGGAGGTATCCCCTAAAAGCCTTGCTTTTCCATCAGAATGGTAACCCCCCAGTTAATCAACCTGGGGTTTATTAATCCTGGGTCAACATTACTAAGTCAGCCACATGTCACATTCCTCCAGTTCTTAGCCGATAGCCTGTGAGAACCATCAGGTGACCCTCCAAGCAGCAGCCCCTCACCTCTTCCGGTGATTTTCAGCATCGCGCTGCAAGCAGGCCTGAGACACGTGGCCAAGAGCCGAGAGAGGCAAATGCGCTCTGTGTCAATGGCTGAGATGCAAACGGATGGGGGTTAGATAGATCTATCTAATTCTATCTAAGTCTATAATGGTATATGTATGTATGTGTATGATAAATATTGGATCTTCTACTTCCAGGTTAATTTGCGGCACTATTTTTCTGCGCATCGCTGCTGGTTGTTGTGATTACCGCGCTTAGGGCGGCCCGTCAGCAGCGATGAGTCACAGCTACACATGGCAGCTGGGTCCAAGACCTCCTTCCCAACCCTCAGGTCAGGGAGGCAAGGACCTCCTGCAGCTTCCAGGTGGTTTGTTCGCCCAGTGCGGGATTCCTCTTCGAACCAGCAATCAGCCACCAGCAGTCAGTACCGGCCGTTATTGAATCAAACTACTAACGCTACTAATGGTTTCACTTTCAAAATTATCAATCACTCACCCTACATTGATAATTACTACCACCACCATCAACTCAATCATGGTCTATTATTTTTTCGATCAGGTGCAGATCTTCAACTGCAATTTCCACAAATGTGTGTTTTCACCAAAGAAAGATTCACATATCAAGTGCATCTTCGAAATGAATGCTTGAAACCAGCTTCAGAGTATCCACCATCCTGAGCTGGCAGTGGGTCAGTTCACCCTGTACCCCTGGCTCCCCTATCATTCACCATGGTTTTCCCTATCATTGCTGGTTATTATCCCCCATTATTGGTTGGTTGACATATGTTAATATGGACCCATAGCCAGCTCTTGATGCTTACCTCTGACCAACGATCAGCTGCAACAACACAGCTGCCAAGTTGAGGCCCAAACCATGTCGCTGGCCTCAACACAGCGTCAAGCTTGGCTTCACACAGTTCAGTCAATGTTAACAATGGTTGATATCTATTGGTATATATAATGGTTTATAATGGTTATCAATGTTGAATCATGGTTCAACTTGGGTCATCATGGGTCATGAACGATTGATAAGCATCCATGGTCCATATGCTCACTACGGGCTGTTTTCGTACCCTGGTGATCCAAAAATAACCAGCCACATTTGTCTTGGACTTGGGAGTGACCATAGCCGTATGTGGCTTGGTGGAAGAATCAATGATTAATGGGCAATAACAGGTGATTTGGGGTACTCCTCTGGTGGTTGTTTAATGGGTAATAGTGCTCTATGGTGGTTGATAACACCAGAAGTGGGGTCTAGTAAAATGGGGGTACCCCCGAAATGGTTGGTTTATTCTTGCAAATGGCTAATACAGGATGATTTGGGGGTGCCCCTATGAACTGAGAAACTACCATACGGCAAACAATGCCTGATCATTGAAAAACTTTCTAGCTGCATCTGTACTTTCCTCCGTAGATGGCTGCTCAGGAGACAGCTGTGGTCAATAAGCTGGTTAGAAGTGTGGAATGATGGCTAATCATGGCTACTGTTCAATTCATAATGGTCACCATGGATGAGTTGGTCCATCACATTATATAACGGTTGACAATAGGAAGTTTGAATCAAGCAATACTTGCGGTTGACAACTGCTGAACAGAACACTGGCATCAAAAAATTGTATCAAATCCTGTTCATGCACTTTCCAAGAATGTGTGCAGCAGCCATTCAAGCCGATGTTTGTGGACCACAAAGTGCCGTGGATTGCAGTGCATTTGGCCGTCCCTCCCGGCGCGCCCGGCTCCCTTTTTCCCCTCCAGACTGCAGTCTGACACCCCAAGTGCTGACACAACCCCGTCGGCAAACCCAAAAACACATACTGACCGTTCAGAGAATTCTGTACCATCATCATTGATCACGATTAACCCTTCATGTTCGAGATGATTACTAACGTTTTAACCATCATTAATCATTCTCATCAATCATGAATCCGTCAATGAGTAACCATCATTAATCAACTATAATGCTCAATGGTTCATCATTTACCATCATCGATCATCATTGATTAACCACTCTGAATCATTCAGGACACTATTGATCATTATGCATCATCATTTACCATCATTAATCGCCATTATCAACCATTATTGAATCAATCATTCAATTGATCATCATTTATTAACCGTTGATCATCATTCAATGGTCATTAACCATTATTAACCACTCTTAACCATTCACATCACTCATTGATGATCGGCTGCCACTCAGGATCCGCCATCTCAGCTGGGACATGGCTCAGGCGCAGGTGAGCACCAGCGCGGTGCTTCCAGTGAACCTGGGTACCGGCGAGCCATGGCCCTGAAGATCCATCGCCCAATGTCCAGGACTTGGAGAGGTTTCTATCATGATCAAAATGTTCAAAAGGATATCTTTCTTAATATCCAAAAGACTGATGATATATGTATGTATAAAGATATATAAATATATATCATATATATTTATATAAATATATACATACATACGTGTGTGGGTGTGGGTGTGGATGTCATGAAATATGACTGTAAATATGGTACATCGATGCAGTCTGACTTACCGTGTTGTCTGATGCTGTTCCTAAAGTGGGAGACTCCCGCGGACAGGGACCATCAAACGTGCAACCAAGAATGACCAATCCTGAGCTACGAAGCACTCCGACCGGGGACCACTCATGTGTCGTGGTCCAGAGATTAACCCCAACAACCACGGTCTTCCCACTCAAAAAAAGTACCTCCCGGAGTCGAAAAGCGGGAGTTCACGCGAACGGGGGCAGCTCCAATGATTCCATGACAAGGTTCCCAGATTCACGCGAATGATGGCGAATGGACCATGATCCACGGTTAGTCAAGGTTCATGATGCTGAATGATGGCACGTTGCCAGGAAATTATCTTTAATACATGATAAGAAGCTTGTTGATTAGTTGTGGCTGAACGGTGGCTTATCGGCTTCTCCCAGAAATTCACCGTATTCACCTTGGATAAATGATCAGAAACTTGTTGGCCACCAACTAAAGAGTTTTCCTGCAAAGTTTCCCATCAACCAGGAAATAGATGGCATGAATCGGCATGATATCTGTTGTGAATCTTGTTGGTCCTTGTTGGTTCATGTAACTCGTTGCTGATGACTTGATCCTTCAGATCTCAACCTCGCCGCAGTCCAGGCACGGCCCTCTGCCGTTGCGCTGCGAATGCTGCGCCGTCTTTGGTCCCTTTCACGGAAGAGCTCAGCAGTTTTCGCCGCCAACAGTTGACCTAGCGCAGCTCTGAATCGCTGTGGAAGATGTGGGGTCACTGTGGGCTTGTCATTTTTGGGTAGCGGTCATTTGTGGTATCCCAGGCTGTGGATGATCATAATTGAGGTGCTTTCAACTACTGGTCAAGTTTTCCAATCTGTAATCATGCCACATAGATTAGCATTTGTATGTCAAATGCCTGTAATTTCTCCACATATATGATGGTTTCCCAAAATAGGGGGACCCATCAAAATCTAGACTTAACCGTTTCTAGTAATAAGCCAACCAGAACTTTGGGTTCCCTAGTTCAAGAAACACCCATGTGCACAATGGTACAAAACAGCTGGCTACCATAATTGCAACTGGAAGCATAGGGAATATAAATGCTCATCAATATATAATGATATGTATGGTAACATAAGGAATATCAATGCTTTTCCACATATATGATCATATACATACATATACATTTATATATATAGATGTATAGATGTATATGCATACACATAACCGTAACAACCGCTGACTTTCCGTAACAACACCGAGCCATTTTTCGGGCCCTCGTCTTCCCAGTCCACCCTGGTAGAGACGTTGCTCCAACTTCTGTGCCTCCTGACCGCAGGGACAGCGGGGACCACCGCCCCAAGCGGCATGGCGTCGTCACCAGCGTACACCTTTTGGTTTGGTAACTGTTTTGATAAACGCTATACAGGCTATACATATTGGTTATAATGGTTGGTTTATAATTGTTAGATTTTGGTATAATGAATGGTACATGAAGATCATCTGGTTGGTGGTTGAACCACCCCTATGAAAAATATTAGTCAACCAACTGTGTGTTAATAACTACTAGGGAAAAAATGTTTGAAACCTGGTGTACTAGGTACTGTTATCACCAAACCATGGTATAGTTTGGTAACTGTAGTTTATCAAAACAGTACCTGGTTTAGTTTATCACTGTCTTGACCTTGTACTATACCTGGTGATAAACTATAATCAAGCTGTTTATGAAAAGAATATACAAATCGATAGTTTTGGTGCAAACCATAACAAATCATGGTGTTTAATGCAATGATAATGGTACCTCTTGTTTCTGTAATGGCTTGTGCTGGTAACTGGTGAAAAACTATTCTACGATCAAAAGTTTTGATAAACTACAGTCATATTCAAACCATAGTCACAGTGTTGGTAAAAAGAATTTGCTGTGTAATGGCTACATTGCTTCGATGCTTGTGATTATCATTACATTCAATACGGTGATTAGATAATTGGATACCAGAATGGCACAGTTACAACAAATTATGCTCTATACTGGCTACTCCAATGCAATTAACAATTCGATGACCATGAGCGATGCAGAAAATCACCATTCTCAAATCTTATCGACCATGGATATCTCCCATGATCAGGCAGCAGTTATGATGACGGTTCAAAGCCATGCGAAGAGCACTGCACCACGAATCTCATGCTTAGTACAAGCCCAGCGCTAGATGGAAACAGCTCAGGGGCCGATCACCCAAAGGTAATCTACGTTGGAAACCCCTATAACCTAGGACTGCTGTATAGATCATCTTATGATGTTTAATGGGAAAGCCCTCTAACCCATCTCCGGGTTATGGACCTAGGATATCTGAACCATGATACAGCATATTTCTCATGGTGTAACTTCTCCACTGACCATGGTGCTGCAATAGATTTCGTTGATTCCTTCCCTGGGAAGCAATCAACCGCCCATGGGTCGATCTTACCTCACACCATGAGGACATCCTGAAGTTACAGCGAACTCACATGGGACATGTCCGTCCTGGTAATCCCAGCAGATGAAAAGTCACCAATGCTGCAGGTGTGTTGTCAGCACGACTTCATGTGGGTACCCTGTACCCCATACCTCTTCACACACCATACAAGGTGGGCCCCCTCAGTTAGCTAATTTGGGTTATAACTAGGGTAATTACCAGTTATGGTACATACAACTGTAGTTAAATGGCTTACTAATCAACTTATAACTAGGGGGGCCCACCTTGTAAGCAACCAAACTAGTCTAGTTGTTGGGATGTGAGCCACTACCCATGGCTGTTGGTTGGTAATATTGACCCAGCTCGCCATATATGGGTCTTTCTCAAGCCATAGGGGTAACCCCCAGATCATCTAATATTAACTAATTATAGTAATAAAGCGTCCATTTTGAGGATACCCTATGGCTTGAGCAACCACCATATGGCTGTTTCTCAAAATAGGGGTACCCCCAAATCATCCACTAGTAGTCATTTATAGTAATAACCAGCCATTTTTTAGGGTACCCCCATTTTGAGCAACCACCATATGTGCGGTTCTTAACTCTAAACAATTGTCATTACATCCCCCCTTCGAGTTCCCACTATTAGGGGTCACCACTGGCAGGAAACTCCCATCCGTCCTCTGGGATGACCATCGACCCATTCGATCCGTAAGTCACTACTAATCAGTACTGTAGTGGTTCACGAAGATGAAGCTGTATAGATTCACTAGTGTATGTTAATAATATATATATATATGGTCATCATAGAACAATTATGGTCATATCCATTCAATCATGACTACGCACTATTGACCATAATTAACCATGATGAAGCATTTTTAAGTCTGATTGACTATCATTTACGATTCTTAATTATCACTACCCACCATCATTCACCATTCTTAGCCATGATTAACTGGTAGTTACCCTCTGGTAAACTAACATGGCTGGCTGGAAAATCGCCCATAAAATGAATGATTTCCCACTGCGTTCCTAACAGAATGGTGGATTTTCCATTGCCATGTTAGTTTACCAGAGCGTATGATGGATGTACCATCATTAATCATATGACTAATCACCATTGTTATTCATTTCTAAATCATCATTCTTGATTGACTATCATCACTAACAATTCTTTGCCATGATGAACCATTTCTGACCATTCTTAACAATCATTAACACATTCTTAAATATCACCAACTGTCACCAACCGTTCGAAACCATGATGAACTCATATCTAATGTCTTTGATTCCCATGATTCACCACTCCTTCGACGGTCCTCCTCTGCGAGTTTCAGCTGGATCTTCTTCGCCCGCTGCTGTGCTCTCCTGGTTCATCTGTGGTGATTTGTAATGATCAAAGGTGGTAAAGAGGGGCGCATCATGGTGGTGAAGAGTGGCTGATCATGGTGGTTGATAGTGGCTGGTAGTGGTTGATAGTGGCTGATCATGGTGGTTGATAGATGGTTGATAGTTTCTGAAAATGGTGGTTCATAGTGGTTCGATTGCATCATGGTACTCAATACTGGTGGAGAACAGTGATTCATGATAGCAAAATGTTTCATCAGTTGCCAATTAGACTATGACTTCGGACTTCCAGCTTAGTTTCCATCCCATTGTCTCCCAATATCAATACTTGTTAGCAATGATTGGTCAAATGGCATTGGTATATGACCTGCATTGCATCTATGCTCTGCAGCACCTTTCAATAGTCTCTGATTCACTGCAGTCCAAGCACGACAATCCAACGACACTACCACCACTTTGATAACCATCGAAGCAATATTGATATGGGTTTCTCCGTAAATGGTGGTACCTACTAGCCATCCAATGTTAGCCATTGATAGGAACGGGGTCAGACCCGTACAAAACAATAAACAGTTCAGTGTATAGTGAAGCAGGCTCTTACATTTAGCTACTGGTTAATACTTCATAGCTGATGATGATATCATTTAAGGGTTTTAGATATACAAGTTCACAAGCAGTTCATAGATATTGATGAAGCTAAATAATGAAAAAGTCAGTACAATCCAACTATCAACCACTTGGATATGAACAAATCATGATAATCATTGATCAGACCTGTCATTGATTAAAGCCACCATTGGTGATGCATCACTGTACTCCCACCAACACATCTCATGGTTCAAGGTACCATAAATCACCACAACCGACAATGATTCTCATTACTCAAAGGTATCCGTTGGCTTACCCTTTTGTCATATGTTTCTATCTATAGAGAGAGAGAGGAATGATAAAAAGAAATATAATGAAATATAACAAAATATGATATGTTAAAAACAAATTTCGTAATCCAAAGACTTTCTTATGATATAACATGATGGCAAAACATCGTAAAATATAAAGTATGAAATAAATCTACTGCTGGTATATTTTAGTGTCGTGTGTTCTCTCCACCGCGAACTATTTCATATGATATATACAAAATAGCTATATACATTTATTTCAAAACAAATACAAATACATGTGTATATATATATATTACATTGATCATAGGAAATCCAATATTCAAATTATATTTATACATAAACATGTACTGTATATCAAATTATATTTGGGATACCCTCTGGTGGTCTACCATAGCGCTGGAAAATCCACCAATTATTCATGGTTTCCCAGGGTTTCTCTACAAACTATGGTGATTTTAAATTGCTACATTAGCTCACCGGAGTGTACTTGACGTACCATTTCAATAGATATATAGCCATATTGTTGGTATATCCCCTATAGTTCGTCATATCCCCTATTATTAACTTGGTGGCTTGTAGATCCCTTGCTAAAAATATATTTTTAGTGGTTATATTGGTAAATCAATCATATCCCAAAAACACTAACAATCTAAGTTAGTGGGTATAAACCATCCAGTTAACCATTATGTAGCAGTTAACCACTCACCAACTAGTTCACCAGCCAGGTTGGTTGGTTGGTGAAGTGCTTGACCCAGTCCCTCGCCATATCCCAGCCGCCCCGGTTGGCCCGCTGGCCTCACAGGTTCCGGACTCGGAACAGGTCTCTTCTCGGCAGAAGCCTTGGCCTTGAGCCTTGGAGAGAGGCAGTGCATGGGAGAGCCAGCGGTGATGGGAAATCAGCCATGGTTAAGGGATGCTTAGTGATGGTTAGTGATGGTTAATGATGAATAGCGATGATTTGTGATGGTTGATGATGGTTAGTGATGGTGAATGATGGTTGGTGATGGTGAAGGATGGTTGGTGATGGTTTGTGATGATTAGTGATGGTAAATGATGGTCTATCAATGGAAATGACTCATGATAGTGAGGGTTCATGATGGTTGGTGATGGTTAGTTAATGGAAGGCCCAGCACAGCAATGATTGGAAATCATTTTAGCTCTTTTCGCAAGATTGGGGGTGGTCTATTAACCGCTGAATCTCCCCTTGTAGTGGTTGGCCATGTTGATTTTCATGGTCAATGATGGGAGTTCAACAAAAACAACAAGCGACATCCTTGAGTACCCTGGGTACCAACCGTCCCAACATGGTCGGTGTTCACTCCAGTTTACACCAAATTTTGGGCTTTGTTTTGGGCCCCTGAGATCTACCGAATGTGCGCACGTGAGATCATGATGAAGAAACCATCTGCCTGAAGGTCGAACTAATCATTAAGCATCTGACTAACCATCAATGACTGATCTACCATCGCTTAACCATCAATTCTCTACTTATCCCTGAACAAATCATCATGTGACGATCAACCGCCAATTCACCATCACTGAATCATGGCACTTAACGTTCAATGAGCCCACCATTTGACCATCGGTTTATACATGTTTATCAATTAACCATCACTTAATCATATCACTTAACCATCGATTAACCATCATTGGATCACCAATTTGCCATGACAATCACTTGACCGGTGAATCACGTGATCCCAAGCTGAGCACCAAGTCCATGTGCGAAAATTTCAAAAAAAAGTTCATCCTTCCTTGGTGTAAGAACACTGCTGTATCAGTTTATCATCAAGTCACCAGTGAACAGTTTATCACCGATACTAGCTTGATGACGATCTAGCACCAAGTCCTGTGATCCTTGGTGTAAGAACCAACTATCATCAGTTTATCATCAATTCATCAGTGAACTATCACATAAGCATCATCAAGTCGCCATTGACCTATGCAGATCAATCACCTTAAATAACCCAATATTTGATCATCAACTAATCATTCTACCATCAACTCACCACCATTGAACCACTTCACTTAATTGTCATTTAACCATCAATCAACCATCAATCAACCATCAATCGACCATCATTCGACCACTTGACCAACACTAAACCCACCATTTGACCATCAGTTTATACATGTTTATCAATTAATTAACCATCAATTAATCTAACATTTGACCATCAACCAACCACAATCTTAATCCATCATTTCACCATCAGTGT
The DNA here is from genome assembly GCA_009767595.1 of Symbiodinium kawagutii. Lineage (NCBI taxonomy): Eukaryota > Dinophyceae > Suessiales > Symbiodiniaceae > Symbiodinium > Symbiodinium kawagutii. The sequence continues at coordinate 496,533 of VSDK01000343.1, forward strand.
AATGGTTAGTTGATCATGTTTACTAGCATTCTACCATCAGCTCCGCCAAGTCACCGATCACTCATGGCCTCCTGTCGTCGCACTTCCGCTGCCCACGACATTGGTCGCCGCGCCGGCCGCGGCTGCGATGCTGCGCGGGGCGTGGACTTCTCGCGCGCGCACCGAGACCAGGACGTGGGCTGACGCAACTTGGAGTCCTGGGCGCAGTGGCAGTGAAGTGATGGTGGGTTCATGGGTGATTCATCAATATTAACCGACCAACCAACCAACCAACCAACCAACCAACCAACAAATGGTTAACTAGTCGGTTAATGGTCGATAGTAGGGGATAATGACTATAGGGGATATACCAAGTATATGGCCGTGGGTCAAGGCTTTAACCAACCAATAGTGGGGGATAACAAGCAACAAAACAATAGGGAAAACAGCCTGGTTAATGAAGTGGTTTACAAAAGTTTCATGGTTAACAACAGTGATTGTGAAGTGGTGAATCACCAATGATTTATGGTGATGGTGAAGTGATGGTGAGTGATTTACAAAGTTTGATGGTTAATTTGTGAGCGGTTCATGGTCAAAATGATAGTTGAGGGTTAGGTGATAGTTCCTTGGGTTATATAATTCATGAGTGATTGTCAAAATGATGCTTGATGGTTGATACTTGATGGAGACTTGATGGTGAGTTGGTGGTGAATTGATGATTGATTCATGGTAAATTGATAGAGATTTGATAAATTAAGTGATGGTGAATTGAGGGTCAAATGATGCTCTGATCAGGGTTTCGGGAGAGAATTGATGGAAATGGAGAGAATTGAAGGAAATAGGGGGATTGCATGAGTCATTACATCCGCCAGTGTCATGCATGTTTGACAGTTGCTTGGCCGAGTAGGTTAAAGCAGCTGTTTTTTGTGCCATCATCAACGAACAACCCAGCAGGTGGATGTTTAATGTTTGAAGAGCTGGGAGTGCAACAAATTGCAACGTGTCCGGAATTCATATTGCCCCACTTCAATCATGACATCTCAAAGTGTTCTTCTTTGTGGCAATGATGAGTGGTAAGTTGATGTTTCATTTAACTTGATGTCCATTCCATCGTAGCTAGCATTGGCGATACACTCTCCATTGTCACCCTGCTCGTTCAGTCGCATGGGTTTCACCTACTCCAGGGATTGAGCTTTGAGAGACAGGAAACCTTAATGGGGCTTTGGCGTCCTGCAAATCCCACATGAATTCTAGGATTCCATTGGTGATTGCGACCAGGTTCCTGCAGCATCCTTGGACTTTTCTGCATCGGACTCTCCCGCTCAGCACAAAGACCACGCGAGTTGAGCCAGGCTTTGGCACGTTGAACTGTCTCATCTTCTTCCTCCAAGTAGCTGTCACGCAACCTTGGCGGTCGTCGGTAAGGATCAACCAAAAGATCACTCAAAAAAGCTGGTTCACGAGATCACCCAAAATATCCGTTGGTTCACTGATTTCATCACTAGTGATGGCAACTGAGATGGAAGGTATCTTTCTATCAAGCAAATCCAACACCTGGGAGCAGTCGAGCAAGTTTGGGACTAGATTTTGCACCTGCTGGCATCGATCCAACTAGAATACAGACGAAAAAATTAATGTTTGAATGTCTTGTTTGTTTGGAGATCTTCACCAGGTCAGTTGCGTCCCCGTGATAAAAAAAATCATAGTTGTTGATCTGGTCGTCATTTCGGCAATCCGATCGACCATCATTACAGACTATTGACCATCAATGCTAATCCCGTGCGATCATTGAATCCGTGAGCAGATGTTCCGTGAGCATGTGATGGCACCTGAATCCCAGACGATCAGCATGCTCTCACAACAGCAGTCACAACAGCAGTCACCACACAGATCCAAGGTGCCATTCTGCCCGATGTTCCGTGAGGATTTCCTCGCATCGACCTTGCCACACGGGCTCCGGCTGCCTCGGCTTCAACGGGAGCACCGGGGCCCGGGGGGCTGGGGCTGGGCTGCCAAGAGCGGCTTGCAGCAGCAGTTCCTCCTGGGGAGCAAATGGAGCAGTGCTGGTGATGGTTCTGGATGATGAGTCATATTGTTTGATATTGGTTAATGTTGATTGATTTTGTTCGATAATATTGATTGATATTGATGGATATTGATATTGTTTGATATTGATATTGTTTGATATTGATTCATGACAACCATGGTTAAGTGATGTTAAATGTAGCTTCCGTGCGGTCAACCATGCTTAATTCATGATGGTTAGCAAGGGTTTTTTCTCCGGCTTCAGGCATCCCCTGCATTTTAGAGATTGAGCTTGAACCGTCCTATTTTGAGAGGTCGGTCGTTTAGATCCATAAGCGGACGGAATCAGCGACCACCCCTGCGAACCTTCAGGGACTTCTGCTCTATTCAGAAAGACAGGATGAAAGTGGATGAAAACTCGCATCGCCGCTATCCTGTTCGCTTGATGGTATCACCCTAGTGGTTGACATTGGGATATCATCAAGAACTGGCGGTAGCAACATTGATAATATCAGGGACAGCCATCTTGCTGGATCCGTACGGGTCGTTCTTAAAATAAGCTGCGTACCCCTAGCTCATCCAGTGCACAATTTCGAGCAATAAACCAACCACGACTTGGGTCCCCCATGTTAAGAAACCACCATAGTGGTAAAGCCCCACATGGTACATCACCAACTATTTCAAGTAACCTGGAAGTAATGACATGGATCTACCATCAACAGTCAGGTTCATCTAGGGTTCCTGTCCTGCGCCACGTGAAACAGGGACCCCCTCCCGCCATGGCCATGGCCATCAAGCACCGCCAGAGCTGCCACGCGTGCGGCTCCTCAGTGGCGGCCGAGGACATCACCTCGTTCCCGTAGAGCGCTTGGATCAACTGCCGCAGGCCTGCAGTGACCTCGAGGCGCGAGATGGTGAAGAAAAGGGCAATGATAAAGGGATAGTAAGCAACCATAGGGCTATGCCATAGGGTACAAAGAAGGATAATAAGCAACCATAGTGGCAACCATAGGGTATACAATGCTTGACTGATGGTGGTGATGAGGATGAGGACGAGGATGAGGATGATGATGATGATGATGATGATGATGATGATGATGATGATGATGATGATGATGATGATATCATCATTTTTCGGATGATAGGAACTGATGGTATGAATACTATCTGAATGACAAAGATCATTCACCAATCATCAGCCCCAAGCTTCGACCAATCATTGACCAATCACTCCTGGCACTCTCATCCGCAACGAGGCCAGCTCAAGCTTGCGGAAAACTGGTGGGGGATAGCCAAACGAACAGCGGCTGTTTGTCAACGATTTTGTGGTTGCGATAGTTGCAGTATGTACAAGCTGGGGCTCCAAAATAGGGATTTGTTGGCTTATAACTAGGGTAACTACTAGCTATCGTAGATATGATATAACCGTACTTGAATGGCTTATAAACCATGTAACAACTAGGGAGCCCACCTTGTACATTTTTCACCAGCATGTGTTCTTTTTGTCAGCTTGCTTGTTGTCATTGTTCATTGATGCTCAGATGACGGCCACGAACCACGAGATGGACCATCGTCGCAAAGCTTGCAATCACAAGCATCCTCCTTGGCTTTACCATATTCTATATCGCTATGTTTGGGAATTCCTGATTGCGCATGTGTATATCACATCTGCACATATACATATACATATATATATATACACTGCATATATATATATATATACATATACTGTATATGTAGTATATGTACATATATCTAATATACATAGTATAGACGGAAAAGCAGTTTTGATGCCATATCAAATTATATTAGATCTACTTAAAATTATATTAACATACCTTTTCTCAAATTTCCCAATGAAAGAAATCTGTGGACCCTGTCCACCCCTTCCTGCAGCAGCACCTTGACCGCGTTGGCCAGGGCGGGGAGTCGGGTTAGCGGTGCGCCCGGTGTCTTGGAGATGTCGCTGATGCAGCTGCGCAGCGGTGCCGAGGCGACGTGGTGCCGAAGACCCAGGAAGTCTAAGAGGTTGCCTGGGCTCCCGCGGCGGGGTCCCAAGGGTCCCAGGGCTCCCAAGGGTCAGTCCTAGGGTCAGTCCTAGGGTCAGTCCTAGGGTCCCAGTGGGTTGATAGGATAGCTTTTCAAGGAGGTCAAAGGATGGTGAGGGTAAGTAATGATGGTGTAGGTTGGGTAATGTGCCAATCAATGCTGTTGGTTGGAGGATGAGATAGGCGATGAGATACCTGGGAGTGTTTGATGATGATGATGATGATGATGATGATGATGATGATGATGATGATTAATTGTCATCAGTAATGGTTGCGTTGGTTAGGATCGATATGATCAATGGTGAACAATGAAGAGATACCAGGGTTGATCAGCAATACCTTTCGACCGTTTTCTGACAATGCTTGTGCAAGTGGGAATTAGTTGTTCCAAAGGAGTCCTGGTACCTAAATAAACAAGGTAATTGGATGTAATTGGGTTATACCTTGACAAAAGCTCCTCTGGTAAGTGTACCATCGCATAAGGTCTCATCTTTAGTGGTAAGTTGGTGCGATTCGTAGGACACCTCTGAACAATGATTGACCAAGGGCACTGGTTGTCAACCATCAAAATAGTAAATCAGATTTCGACAAAAATGATTGTTGTATAATGTCTTTATGGACATCGCGTGAACCAATCATACAGTCTAGAAATTGGGAACAACAATAGCAGCAGAAGAACCATGATAAATCTATAGTCCATACATATACATGATACATAGTAATTCTGGTCTGTATACACACCTACATTTATTGCGTCTGAATATGTAGGCGAAATGGCAAAAACGGTCGGTTCATTGGTTGGTCGCTTGTTGGGTGGCTCAGCGGGGTGTTCCCATTGCTATGGTTGGACGGCTGGACGGCTGGACCACCGAGATTGAAGATGGATCTGTGGTGTCTGGTGCCAGAGGTCCCACAGATCTCAGTAGAACCGATCCTCGCATATGATAAATACATTGGAGTGAAACATCTGTTCTTTCTCCCTATTGTGACAATCTGATGTGAAATGTTATAACTAAATATACTGAGATCCTCAAATATGATAATCCTCAATGTGGAACATCAACCAACAAGCAGATTTCGGTTATTTTTTTCGCTCTCTCTCTCTCTCTCTCTGTCTCTCTCGTTTTGACATGTCCTTCTTGTCATTGGCTCAAGATCAAGTGACTCGCGACTGGTGAGGCAATCAGCCACCCCGGTAGGTGAAGGTCCCAGCATATCCTCATCCGGGTTCTTCTCTTCATATCTGTTATCCCCCAACAACGAGCACCCGGGGTGGATGTGATATACTGTATCCAAATGAGAGTATGAAGAAAAACTGGACAGCTCTGTCTCATCCTTTCATGCGGGCAGAAGCCAGCATGACTGGGGCAGCTACGGTTGTTTTGCAAAGAAAAATAGTGGTTTGAGTGACCAAATCTTGCCGCAGCATGGGACCGTTTTAAAATACGATTCCGAAATGACTCCAAAAAGTACTCGGCTGGGCCATGTTCCTTTTGGAACTTACTGATTTTTTGAGGCCAGCAGTTTCCATACTGACAAGCTACTGGTCTCCACCATGATAAGTGTGGCTGAGCCCGGATCATGATGGGGGCATTTGGCCAAACGCAGAAGTCGCTGTTGCAATGCATCCATTCCTTAGAATCGAGACCGAGGAGCACTGGCTGAGTGCATGACATTGAACAATCAACAATGTTAACAATCAATGTTCATAGATCAAATGATTTCATACTGTTGATTTGAGCAACTAAATAGCATGTTTACTATAAAACCCATGAAACTGTTTGATCAACTTGTTGACCCTGGTCCCTTGCTTAACCATTCAACAGTGTAATACAATCGACGATTGTCCTTTTGCCTTTGCATTCCTTGCGCTTGCCCTTCACGCAACGTGTTTTGCACATCAGGCAGAATCAAACTCCCGGATTCCGATGACTAATCCCCCGTGATCTGGTGTGAAACAGTCCAAAAAGAATGCGGAATAGATACTGTTGTGTATATTTTATATCATTCATGAGGGTACCCCCCAGAAATCCTGCGGCTAACGCTACCTGTGGCTGTCCATAAAAAATGACCAGCCACAGCTGTTGCGATGTTCGGGGGCCTGCCTTGACCCATCATCTAGTTGGTATTTCCAACTTCTTCTTGACCAGTATCACCTATGATTAACCATTAGGCAATATCAGCAGGTCAGTAACCACTACCCAGAGTAGTCTACTCTCCATATCACCTATCACCATAAATCAGCTCATGAACCAGTTTCTCACTAGATTCATGAACTTCTCACTAGATTTAACCCTTCTTGAAGCAAATGTCACCATCAACCACTATATCTAACCACAAAAATCCCAGATTTTTCACCCACCATGGCATCCAGCCTGGCATCCACCACCAACCAGCAGTGCTCCCCTCCTCTCCCCATGGCCCCGTGGATGTCCACGGTAGGTCGCCACCGGAGCGTCGTTCCTCGATGACTTCCAGGGGCAGTTCGGGTTCCTTCAACCGATCCAAGACGTTGCCCCACACGCTGGCGGAAGCCGCTGACGCCTGGGGAAGAAGGGGACCACGCGGGTGGCTGAAGAGATGCCTTCATGGTGGCTCAATGATGGCTCAATGATGGCTCAATGATGGCTTAATGATGGCTCAATGATGGCTTAATGATGGCTTAACAGTGGTTGATGATTGGTGATGGTGAATGATGCTTAATGGTGGTTAAGATTGGCTAAGAAGGATGGTATGATGATTATGATTGGTAATGATGGTTGATAATCATGCTAAATGATGGTTAAATATGGCCAATGTTTGATAAGTTGGCAAGATTAATGGTTGACAATGCAGCTACTAATGGTTGATAACTATGTCTTATGATGGCCTTCAACTCGATGGTTCTTGATGATCTAAGCTCAATAGCCTGCTGATTGTTTATTAACTAATGGTTCATCAATGGCTAAGTACATCAGTTTTTGGTTAAAGGTTATTTGAGAGCTTCTGATGATTAATCACTGGCCAATTGATAGTGCTTAATGAAAGTGAATCATAAAGACAACAAGAAGTATCAACCAGCCCAGCGCATATGCAAGTCGATAAAGTTTGTGGAGCTTCTCTTGGATACATCCACGCGCCATCCAACGACGTTTAGAAGGACATAGCCAAAAATCACTCCATCACCAATGAAATTATACACCATTAAAAAAAGTGGGCTCACATCTATGCATGTACATGTGTGTTGTATTTTAAATAACTATATATCATATATGTATAAACATAATCCCCCTTGCCCCTTACCTAGGGGAGAGGGGTTTGCATTTTTAGAGAAAAACGGCTTATAAAATGGAAAACCGTCAACATGCGTTTATAAAATGCAATACCGAGTCAAAGTGACAGCACGGATTTTTCGCAAAACATGAAGGATTTGGTGTTTATGAAATGGGGGAAAAAATTGGGGGTCAACACAAGTTTCGTATAGAATGCATGCACCCAACCTCAACATAGCCACCTTAAATTGGCCTGAATTCTGTCTGACGACCCCCCCCCGCATCCATAATCATTTATCTTCATTTATCATCATCATTCATCATCTATCATCATCTATCATCATTTATCACTTTCCATCACCATGTACAACCTTCATATTTATAGAATGCAAAACCGAGTGGGGGCAAGTGGCAAGATTTTGAATCCGGACCCCCTAGATGTTCAAAATCATGATCATTTATAGAATGCATTGGCCTGCTCCTGGCCTAGACCCAACATGCCTCAAAAATCTCATGTGTTGGAATGAGCCCGTTTTCTTATATAATGCCTCTACCATATGCACCCAAAAAATAATTTGCGTGCATTTTCTTGAATATTTTTTTGGGTTTATGAAATGACCCCGGCTAAGGCATTCTATAAGCCATCCGGTGGTTCATTTTATAAAGGAACAGGCATGGGGGATTAAACATATATGCATGTGTTTTGTTTCCAACATGGATAATCATGATCTTCTTGCATCAATGGGTTTGCTCGACGTTTACTTCGGGTGTTCCTTCAGAAATCAAGCGCTGCCTCCTTCAAGTGCATGCCTAACAACGCCTTCGGGCCCTTGATGCAGCGGAAGTGCTTGCCGATACATTGACATTGATATAGATGGTCCATTACACTTTTTGTGTGCCCACTTGCCAGTATCCACACTCTATACACATCCAGCGTGAACAGTCAATGTTCCAGAAAACTGGTTTAATAAAAGTCGAGCATTTCTGTGGACCGATACTTTCCAATCTCTCTTGTTTCTTCCTTTTCTGTTATGATCGAAGGCCGAAACCCTATCCATGCAGTGGTGCCATCATTGGATTGGTCGAGGATCCGCCACTTCACTACTGTTAGTGGCAATCAAGAGTTGATGACTGGAGATTTCAACCCTTCAAATTCGTTCGGCAAATCTTCGCAAAAAACCTCCCTGAAACCATCTGATGTCCACTGGCTGACCATTGAAATCTCCATGTCCCTAACAGCTGCTGAAAAGCCAACCATTTGAATGGTCACTTTGAGCTTTTGAAATCTTTGAACCCTGACGGCTGGCAGAGACCCGTACCATTTGCCTGTGCACAGCCCTCTGGGAAGATGTCCTTTCCGCATCGAAGACATGACTCTCCCGGGCACTGGAGGGAACATCTTGATTCACTGACCAGCTTCAAAAAATCCGAAGGGAACATGGTGCTTCTAGATATATAAGTATGCTACTTACACATGTTGATATGTGCATATATGTGCGTATGGTTGTTTGATGTTGTGCCTGTTGAGACCTGAACCGCTCGACACTCTCGGCGAACATGTTCCCTGACTGAAGGGTACCTCTGGCCAGTCCACTGTCTCACAGTGCTGCACTGCACAGCAATGATGACCAATGGATAGAAAAACCATCTGATGTTTGGTCCCACTAGCTAAAATCAAGCATGATCAATGATCAACAATTGTCAACCATTTACCAGCTGATTAACCCGTCGGTTGCAGTTGCAGACCATTGGTGATGGTTGGGGTTTGACTTCAAAGCCGACAATTCGCTGGGATCAGAATTCTGAAAACAAATGTTTCTGGGAATCCAATGAGATCGGGCCATATGCGAAAATGATCAATCACTAGTCCAACTAAAAGTTCATCACACACTGGATTATAATCCAACTGGATTATCACTATCATCACTAGTCCAGTGATAGTTCATCACCAGTCCAACTAACAGTCATTCTAATCCAACTATTCATCACTGGAGTAACGACATAGCTACGAGTTGACTCGGGATTATCCTCAGTTGATGTACCTTTATGAGTCGGAGGACCGAAAAGAATTGGCTGAAGGTTCCCCACAATCTTTACATGCACATGCAACCATGGTGCTAACCATCCTCAACCATCATTACAGTAGCCATCATTAATTAACCATCATCAGCCATCACCAAAAACTATCACTCACCATCATCGACCATCATCAACTATCATTCACACGAATTGTTAATCACTCGCTATCATTTTCGCCACAAGGAGCCATCATCGTTCAACCATTCAGCCATCCAGCCATGTGTCCAAAGACCCAAGCGGCTCCTCCACAGTCAACAGGAAACGGCTGGTCTCTGCCCCGATTGTTTTTGGAAGGTGACCTGGACGTTAAACGACGTCTCGGCGGGAGCGGCTGCCACCGATCTTCGGGAAAAAAATCCATTTGATGACTCTCAGAGTGGTTGTTTCTATGGCATTCTATGGCTACAAGTCTTAATTTGCTGATTATATGGTGGATTTTTTGCATAATATGTGGTTATGAAGGATGCGTAGGCAATTGCACTAATTGGTGGCTATTGGTGGTTGATTCTATGGCTACTTGCAATAGCAAATCTAAGCGTGAATCAGTGGGCCAGATGCTGCATGCACTGAAAAGATCGCAAGATTACGACGCTGCTTCAGGGGTTCATCCGGTAAAGCCTGGCGATCACCGTCCACCTGGCTTGTGTGTGACTGCGATCAACCAGCGCTAGCAATGAAGCATTACTAGCACTGATCATCCATCACTAGTAAATCGAACAGATGAAAATTGCTAGAAATGTTTGATTTATCGTTCAATTATCATTGCTAGTAATTTGATTATCACTAATGTTTGATCACTAGCCATGAACGATAAATCAAACATTATCAGCCATTTCATTTAACCATCTAATAAACCATGGTGGGGACTGAATCCCAGTGATACCCCCAGCTTTCAAAAGCCTCAAACATCGCAGTCTGCTGGAATTTTGGGTGGTAGAGATCATAATCATTCTCTTACGGTCGCAAAGCTGCAATCTTAAACTGGTAAAGGAATGCGGTTCCCTCGGTTTTGGGGGTATGGTTTGCACCAGGAAGCTGTTCTACTAGGCTCCAATGAAATTTTCTGCACCAGAGCTGCTAGGGCCGGAGAGATCAAGCCAATTTGCATGTGCCCCCTTAGTAGCTGGTACTAACCATATCTAACCATGGTATTTCGGGCTTTGTACTGTGTTGACTTCCTCTGCCTGAGATATAACCATGATTATGAATCCTATAAGATCACCAAATAACTTATGCTTGATCTAAAACCTGGTTGACTAAGCTGGATTAACTCCGAACTAACCTGGCTGCTTCGTCAACTCGAAATGGCACACCCGTGGTGGTACGGCGATTCCAAGCGTTGGGCGTCCCCGTCGGTCGCTGAGGCGCTGAGTTTGGGAAAGCGCTGCAGCAACGTCTGCGCTTGGACGATGTGATACCCAGCCACGGTTGCATTGCCTCGGTCTAACCTCGGCAGGTCGAGGCTTGCTGTGGGATGCGCAGTTGGGGTTGGGCTTCTGAGGTCTAATCATATGATAAATTAGATGTAAATAGATGTAAATAGATGTAAATAGATGTAAACAAACATAATTAAACAGATGCAAATTGACCGTTTTTTGCATATGACCGTGGTAACTAGCCCATTTTTGGGGTATGACCATGGTACCTAGCTCCTTTCACGGTGGGTGAAGGAACTCAAAGTAAGATTGGCTTCATGTCACTACAAGCCCTGACCATGGTAGCCCCTGACAGTCGTCAGCCGGGCCTAGCACTGGGATGCTGGAAAGCTGGAAGGCTCGAGACATAGAACGGCTGATAAGCCGCCAAGGCTGTTTCTCAAGCCATAGGGGACCCCCAAATCATCCAGTTTATAGGGGGTCCCAAGAAATGGTTGGTTTCTTGCTGTAAGTGCTTTGCAAAGGATGATCTAGGGGTACCCCTATTTTGAGAACCCCCCATTTGTAGTAATGAACCAGACATTTTCATCCATTTTCGGGGTCCCCGAATTGGAGAAACCTCCAACTGCTGCAAAGTCGCAAGAAGATCTCAAAGAGACCATGGCTTCCAACAAACAAGGCATCACAGGCAGCAGTGATCCTCCCCATGTGACTACAAGCTGTTGAGCCCATGCGCGGCAAAAGGGACCTCGACCGTGGACAGAGAGATCACTCCTTGGTCTGATCAAACCTTACATGTTCATCATATGGGGGGTTTCTTAAAATAGGGGACCAAACAAAAGTTGGCTTATTACTACAGATGATTATATACCCAGCCAGCACTGACCAGTATCATTTCTTCATATGTTAGTTATTGATACTGGTCAGTGTAGTTGCCTGGATAGTTGCTTGCTTGCTTTGTTGCTTACTAATTCCCCTCTGGTGATATGCCGATGGATAATCCACCCATGATGGGGTTCCAGGCCGCCAAACTCGCAGTAAAATTTGGTAATCCACTCGAACGAGCAACCTCTCCATGACTCGCCTGGCATGCTCGAAGCTCTGAAATCTTCACTCGATCACCTGACGCCGCTGGACTTTGGTTGAGAGCAATGCAGAGGTTGGAACTGGCACGCTACATGCATATACACAGGCATAGAGTGTGTAGATATCTTTACACAAGTGGTTGCTTCACAAGATAGGGGCCTCCAACTGTGGTTGGCTTAGTGCTATAAATGATTTAGGGGGTCCCTTAGTTTGACAAACACCCAATTGTGAATATAGATTAACTATTCTAAATTATAAATGTGTGCGATTGCTTGTGTGGGTGTGTTCATACGACTCTGTATTGGCATGTCCACTACTGATCATTTGTATTATGACATAATAATTATGTGCATATGTAGATATGTACATGTCTATGCAAACCTATGTGTGTTCGTACTCATACTGTACATGGGTACAGGCATGTATACATATAGGCAGCTGTTGATATGAATATGTGCCGTCCATATGCGGTACTGCCAACAAACCTATCAAAGGCACAAATGTATGTCAAGTATAACGACGTGATTCTAGTTCAGATCACCGAGTTGGTATCAAGGTGCCGCAAAAGATATGATCAACACAAGGGGTCATCATCATAAACAACAATCACCATGATTAATTACCATGAATCACTCATTCCAATCAACCACCATCAATCAAAAAATCAACCATCACCGGCTTATCAAACAGCTTCTTGAACCACTACTAGAAACCATCGATTAAGCAGCTAACCAACCAGCATTCATTATTCAACATGTATCACACCAAGGTTTCGCCGGGCCTGCTGCATTCACTGCACTTTGCACTTCTGCCTCAGAATCGGACGGAGTGCGCGGATGACGGCGTCACCGCATTGCAGATAGAATTGCAAAATGAACTACCATAACTAACCAACAATACAAGAAACCAAGTTGGAAATGTTTGTTCAATAAGAAACGCAAATAGCTAGAATATATGAATGAAACAAAGCTGGAAACAAAGCTGTAGGTTGGTTAAGATCTTGACCCAACTCGGCATGTGCGTGTTCGAATAGGAGGTCAACCACTGGTCAAATGGAGCCCTGGCGCTTTTTGACAAATTTCGATGACCATTGATTGGTGTTGGTTGGTGTTAGTTGGTGTTGGTTGGTGTTGGTTAGTTTTGGTTGGTTGATTTTGCGTTGGTTCATGCTGCCAACGCTTGGTCCATGTTGGTTCATGTTGGTTCATAGCTAAGGTTGGTTTCTGATTAGTATCTACCTGTTGGTTTCATGCCTATTTTCATTACTAACTAGGGGGGGTTACACTAATCAGAAACCAACATTAGCTATGAACCAACATGAACCAAACGTAAATATGGTAAATCAATCATATCCCAAAAAACACTAAAAACCTAAGAATTCGTGGGTATAAGCCATCCAGCATAGCTAAACCAACACCAGGACATAACCAGCACCACCGACCATGCTGGGCATCGGACAAGCGAGACCTGGAGGCGCCGCGCGTTCTTCACCTGCCACGGGTTGCGAGTGTGGAGCTGCGCCGTTTTCGGTGACACGTCCAGGGCGTCCAGTTGCGAGGTATGATCACATGGCGAGCTGGGTCAATTACCAACCAACTAATAGGGGATAATCACCAACAAATGATCCTGGTGATCAATGTCATCAGATAATCATGAATCATCAAATATATTTGAAGGATGATAATTGATTTTAATGGGATGATCACATCGGATTGAATCTCCCGGTGACCAAATCTGAGTGCTAAGGGATGACCGCCGATTATCACATCTCGTTGCATCTGAAAATCGCCTCCTTTTTGCATGATCTCATCAGCCTTAGGTCTCGCGATGCATTTAGATGCCGAATCGTCACTGATCTTGGTACAGCACAGCAGCCTGACCAGGTCAAAAAGCTCCAGGACCATGCTCGGACACAGCCAGGTGCATATGATCATTACCAGGTTTGCCGCGTTGGTTGCTCATCGTCATCTTTCGTTGCTTAGAATGATAAGTAACTTGAAATTGTCATTAGCCACTTCTAACTATTATTAAGTTATAGCGACAACATCTTCACTAGTAGTCACTTAGCGACTAATCGCTAGTTCATTAGTCACTAACATTATCAACTTATTAGTCACTTGGCTGTGGGTCAAAACCCCGTACCCCTGGTTCCCCACCATTAACCATTGTTTTCCCGATAGTTTGTTGATTATTATCCCCAATCATTGGTTGATTAATATTGACCCATAGCCACTTATAGTGATTATCAAGTTGCAACTCTCAGCCCTCGGTTGCTCCTCGGCTCAACATCGCTTCCCCAAGGTCTGCGGCGTGGTGCGCCTCCAACACAAAAGGTCGACCCAAGCCCAACATGCGAACGTCAATGTCCTGGCTGGATCAGCTGGTGCAGCTGCAACAGGGGCAATCATTGATATCTGGCTGTCTACAGACACGTACAGACTATTAATAACTCACACAGACCAACACATATTATATGATATGCATCTATATATATTTAAATATAAATTTATATATTATATATATATATATCTTCATAAAACAGATACTTGTTTGACTTTGCGGCATTCAGTGAGCTAGGCCAGCAAACTATCATATAGAGTGAGTAGACAAAATCGGAAACAGACGATCACATATGATGCACGTGTTTTGTACATCAACATATAAAGAATGCTTTTTAGTTATATCATATACACTCTTACACACAACTTGTTCCAGTGCAGGCCTGATTTTGTCAACAAAACAGTTATGCACATTTCGAGAGTTCACAAAGTCACTAGGATACTATAGTTCAAGGAACCCGTCAATGATGCTCTGCAACTATGACAATCTATCGACCATATGTTTCATGGATGTGTCGGTTTCATATCGCTTCCGACTTATCTCAATGTCACTGTTCCAAAACATTCCCAAAGGAGAACTGAATCCTGAGCCACTCTTGGAATGTTCATTTGACCACATTTAAACTACCTTTGGTGATACTCAACAGTGGCTGACCCACAGGAAGTCCTCTCTTCCTTCCGCGTGAAAGCGTACCTGCTGGCGGTTGTCGAGCTGGGGCTGGCAGCTGGTGGCAGCTTCACGTTGCCAGAAATAACTACCACCAGTTGACTACATGTAGTTGATTGCCACAAATATTAAAAAAACCCAAGCAACTACTGTAGTCAAAACGATGCAATCTGACTCGGGAAACCACATTAAAGATCGAGAAATTTCGGAGCAAACCTGTTGATCGAGATTCCACATCCAGTGTGAAACTGTCTTACAAGTCAAAGTGACGAAGCAAATGAAAGCCCGGAGAAGTCGCCTGTGGCTACTGAACACTCAACCCAAAGAATTCCCGCGACTTCGACCAGGAGCGATTGCCAGTCCACCCTGGAGTAAGCCAGTAGAACATAGTAGAACCCAAGGATCCATCATTGGTTGGTCTGTTCCTTCTGTGTCATGGATGTCCTGCAACATGGTAGTCTAATACAAGAAGATACATCCTTCATGCCCCCAAAGAACAACAGCAACAGCAACACGTCATCCGACGTGTTCGGGTGGGTGCAACGAGATTTCTTCCAAACTGCACCTGCCCACAAGTGCCAGAGTCGCGCCATGGATGGTGGGCTGGCAGTGCCTCGGATGCCCCGAAGTGCTTGGCGACAGGGCTGGCAATGTCCTCCTGCCAGCAAAACGCCGCCCAGATCAAGCTACAAGCAGGTTATGTAATGATTAAGAATGGGTCTAATGATGGTTAATATTAAACTTAGTCAGTAAACATTGTAATATATACCCGTGGTGACCCCTGTTATCCACCAACGAAGAAGTGAACAGTTGCCAAGATCACCTGCGGTGCTCAGATATTCCCTGCCCACGCAGAGATCAAGCTGGTGGAGCAAATCTCATTCTACTGGGAACTTATCAATCAAGCCGTGAACTGTTCCTCAGTGACTGCTGAACTGACCATACCAGTGAGACCCCCAGCCTCTATGAGGGATGCGCAACGCTAAGTCGGATACAACGAGGTGAACGCACCAACCATGGTCGTTATTGTGTGACCCCACCTACTGCCACACAGGTTTCAGCAGGCTAGCTGGTCCTTTTTCCTTGGGATTTGAGATGTAAAAAGGCTACAGGGTCCATTCCCGTGAACCATGACATGTAGGAAATGTGTCTTTCCACACTCCCCCTGATGTAAGTCGTCAGACCTACATCACTTCGCATTTTCACCGGGGTACTTAAATTTCCCACTCCGGTGTTTCACTTCTTTCAGCTCAAGCCTTTTCTATGTCTTCGAGTCAATGACGTACCCTCATCATTGGACTTCTTCCACTATACATGTTTCTTCAGGTAGCACACACCCTGCATGCCGTCAGCTTCGGACAGTTGTTGAGCTCATACACTTCCCTCGCGTGCCTCTGTGTCCAGTGAAAAGGTTCCGTGGTTCCAAGGATGAAAACTTCACCCATGGGTCCCAAAAGATCATCTTGATCCCTTCTTCCTCGACATTCTTGGCAACCAGCAACGCGAAAAACCTCATGAGCATGTCGAAGTCCGTTGCATCGTGGGTCTAAATGGTACCTGGTTCCTGTTCTCGTGATATATTTATGTAACGCTCTTCTTTGGGGTTGATTTCTTTCGTGCTCACCCAATCGTCTCGACAGGGTTCCTCCTTCTTCTTCATAGTTCGAGCTTCTGGCTTCACTTCTTCCTCTATTCTTCGTATTCACTTCATACTGTGCCTCATCTACTGCTTCCTCATGTTCTCTTCTCCTCTCTTCCATTTCTCTGCACATTTCTTCCGCATCTCTCACAGCCTCCTCTCCAATTCTCTTCGTTTCCTCATCTACCTCCACTTCTTCCTGAATGGCCTCTTCCTGACCTGGCTGACTCTGATCCAGGTTCTGAAATACTTCCGGGGTCTGCTGATTCGTGTCATGGTTTGGGTCATCAAGTTCCTCAGTCGTCTGTTGACACCACTGAAAAATCCTCATGACAACCACCGTGGCAATCACGACCAGCATGGTGTAGATGATGATCATCCATTCCACGAAGTGGCTCTCCTCATCTGCAGCTTCACCATCTTCTTTTCCTTGGGCCCTCTTGATCATAGCCATGATCACCGCAAGCTGGATCAGGTTCTTCGCTTCCTGACTACCCGCCTTCAGCGTTTTCTCCATGGCTTCCTTCTTCTTCTCTTCTTCTCTTTCCTTCTGAACTTCATGGACCTCTTTCATGTTCAGCCTCAACTTCAACTCTTTCATCTTCGTGGAGGCCAATGGTTTCGTTCCAAGGTCTGCTACCATCTCTGCTCCTGGTTGGTGCCTCATGATTACGTCCCCCATCTGTGTTTTCCATCTCAGGAATCTTGCCTTCCTCCTCAGATGACGTGTCCTGGTGGACGCTGTCTCTCCCATCACTATGGCAAGGGCGGATGCCGAGTCGGTGTACTGCCAGCAGTTGATCTTCTTCTCACATAGTTCTTCAACCAGAACTCTGATTGATTCTGCCATAGTCGCTCCTTCAACTATTTCGATCAACTCCGCCTCGGCAGTGGATCCCGTCTGGACATTCTGTCGGGAACTTTTCCACCAAATGGCTGCTCCTCGCCACATCACAATGACGCATCCGTGGGAGTCCGCACCATACGATGCATCTGTAAAGACCTGAAGATCATCTCCCGGTTCCTGGTGTCCCATGACCAATCCCTCCTTCAATGTTCCTTGAAGGTACCCCCACAACTGTTGTGCCATCTGAGTCACCTTCTTGGGGTCTTTGGTGGAGAGGGCTGCCATTCGTGACACTGTGAACATCACATCTGGTCTGCATCTTGTGGATAGCCATATCAATTCTCCCACAATCCGTTGTGCGTTTTTCACTTCTTCCGGAGATTTCTTTACTTCAGCCTCTACCTTCTCATCTTCATAGTCTTCCTCCTCAGGGTCGTCTCGGGTTATGGGCATCTTCTTCACCTTTCCTCCTGGATAATTCTTCATCAACAGGTCCATGGTGTAGTTTACCTGTGATGCCGTCCAGATTCCCTCTTGGGTCCTCATGAGCTCCATTCCCAAGAATCTAGTGGGGTTCTCTTCCGTGACCCATTCCGGGTCGGTGACTTCCCATGTCTGCTTGATCCTTCTCACCCAGCTTTCAACATCCTTCTTTGCTGCCATGATGAGAACGTCATCCACATAGGTCAGCAGAATTCCTCTCACCTCCGGGTCGTTTTTCTTCTTGATAACCCAGGCATTCGGGTCAGAGTCCAACTGGAAGATTTTCATGTCATCCACCTCCATCTCCCGTAAAGTGTCATCTCTGAAATCTCCCCAAAGTTTTGGACTTTGCTTGAAACCGTACATCGCCATCAATACTTCCCAAAGCTCTTGAGATTCGAAGTAACCCATGGAAATGAGGGTTCCGGGAGGTTTCAAAAGTACCTTCTGCATGGAGTCGTCCTCATCGTCGTCTTTCTTCTGTGGATGCATTGGAGCATTAAGAAATGCTGTGTGCACATCGATGTTTGCACCTGCCCATCCTTCCTTCGTCGCGTAGGTCATTGCGACTCTCAACGTGGTTGAGTCAGCACCAGCGGTGAAGTAGTCCTGGTTGCTTTCTGGGGCGTAATTTCCACATGCAACTATCCTCACCTTCCTCTTTCCTTTTGGGTTGGTGCTGTCGGGTTTCAGGGTGAAGATAACTTTTGAGGGCACTGCTATCTTCCCTTCTTTCTCCAGCATCTGCTTCGCTTCTTCAGGGGGAACTTTTCGCAGAGCTTTCTTCACCTCAAATAATGATTTCACTTCTTTCTGTATCGCCTCATTCCATTCTGAGGGGTTTCTTCTGACCTCCTTAGGACTTACAATCTTCGTTTGTAATACCTCCTCAGCTGGTGTCTCAGTCTTTTCCTGCACTTCTCTAAGAGCCTTCATCATCAGCATCGCAGACTCTTCGTCATCATACATCACATGTTGGATTTCTTGGTTCCAGACCTTCTCAATCTTCTTCGCTTCATAGGACCTCCTCTCGTCCTCTTCGTCCATATTCATCGTTCGGATCATGGTTTTTCCCCTCAACCTCCTCCTTAAATCCATCGGTGTCAGAGAGTCCTCCAGTGCTACCCACGTCAGCTCTTCATCTAACATCGGCCTGGTGACTTGCATGAACACTGCTCTTGAAAGCACATGTGTTCCGTCTTCCCTCATCACCCAGTGTCCATGACTGACCCAGGTTGGCGTCAAGTAAGTCACTTCTTCTCGATTTGGTTCTAACTCTTTGGTTCGCCAATATCTTCTTTTGATGGTGACTTTTGACAGAAACGGGGGAATGATTTCCGCTTTCTGGTTGAACGGATCATCCTGAAGTCTTTCCCTCCTCAGTCTTTCGTTCACATTCCTCAATGCAATTGGCCACCAACTTGCTTCAGCTCCTGCCGCGTGAAGTACCTTTTTCACCCGGGACTTGATCGCCTGCACTGCTCTCTCCGCCCTTCCGTTGCTTTGGGGTTCTGCCCCTGCTGTCCATGTTTGCAATATGTCTCTCTCCCTGCACCACTTCGCCAACCTCTCTCCTTGGAATTCACCGCCTCTGTCTGAGTGCAGTTGCTTCACTTCGAAGTTGTCGGCCTTCAGTGCTAGGTACATGTCGATCATATTCTTCATGATTTCATCCATCTGTCGGGTCTTCATCGGAACTGCCATCCTCAGCACTTTGACTTTCACTTCACCTCCTGGTCTTCCTTCGGGGGTCTGTTCTTCATCAGCCTCCTTGGGGGCCTGGTCTTCCTCAGCCTCCTTGGGGGTCTGCTCTTCCTCAGCCTCCTTGGGGGTCTGCTCTTCCTCAGCCTCCTTGGGGGTCTGCTCTTCATCAGCCTCCTTGGGGGTCTGCTCTTCCTCAGCCTCCTTGGGGGTCTGCTCTTCATCAGCCTCCTCTAATTGGATGTGTCTCTCTTCACCCTCTTCTTCCATCGGTTGATTCTCTTCCTCTTCACCTTCTCTTGCAAACCACGTCAGTGATCCCACTAACATGTATCTGGCCGTTCCCTTTCCCACATCAGCAGCCTCAACCATTGGTCCGGAAACATCAAGTGACCAAACACCGATCTTTGGGGGCAGCCTCTGTCTCCGATGTGCACGGTCACGACCAGTTGCATTCTGGCAAATTTGGCAGTCTCTTCTGAAAGGAGTATGCTCCATCAGGATATGTGTCCTCCATGAGCACAGCTTTGGTTGTATCTTCCATCCCAACTTCTTCATCAAGGCTTCGGCCACAGACGAGGTGAGCATTGGAGCCCATCTTTCTAGCCTCTTTGAAGCTTGAACTCTTTCTTCTGGTGTTCCTCCATATCTCCTCCTCGCCCTTTGAATCGCTGTCTTTGGGACCTGAAAATCCATCTCCACGTTCGTTCCCAGGGTTGTAGGCTTATTGACGTGTCCTCCTATCTCCCCCTGATTCACGTGGGTCTCCTTCAGGCCATAGCTTCTCTTGAATTCCCTCCACTGGTCTGTCCTCCACCATGAGACCACTTCTGGTTGATCTTCCGGTGCACTAGGATGCTCCATGACAAAGCTGATAGGTTGTTGATCTCCCGAAGCTTTTCTCATCTCTTCTGCTACGATATAGATCATGATCATCCTCATCAGCATTATGTCATCTGCTTTGCACTTCTGTTTCTCGTTCTCCTGAATGTCTTCCATTCCCCACTCTCCTCCTCCCCAACTTCGAACGGGGCCGGGAAGTCCAGGGCATTCGATGTGTCTCAGCTTCGATCGTGTTCGGCAATTCGGGGAGCCGACCACAGCAGCCAGTTGTTGATCAATCGCCATGTGTAGGAGTTCAGCATATAGTTCATCTCCCAACATGTCCCACTTGTCACCATTCTTGATGTCAACTTCGATAACTTTTCCAGGGTTTCCTCCTAGATCGCGAATTGACCGTTTCATGGTGTACCCCTCTTTGGTTCCGGAGTACAAGTAGAGCAAGACATCCTTGTCTTTCTTCCATGTCCTTCTTGACCTCCTGTTTCCTGCAATTCCAAGAACCTTCGGTTCAACCAGAAGACTTTCTTTGATGCTCTCCGGCACTCCTTGGAATGCAGGATGTTCTTCAATGATTCGCTTCATCCATCCCATCAGCTCCTCACTTTCCAACTCTCTACAGCTCCTCAAACACATTGAAGCCTTCTCCTCAAGTTCCTCAATGAGCTTTATTGCCATGCCTCTATCCACCATCGGACATCCTCCTTGTAGTCGAACTGCTATCTGTCCATGACATGGATGATGAAGGGTCAGATGGTCTTCCACCCATTGCAGCGTACACCCCAACTCAGTAATCAAGGGACCCAATGGTACGATAGGTTCCACATTGCCTTCCTCCGACACCAATGCACCTCCCTTTGACATCTTCATCTTTGTGCACTGTCCTCCAGCAAGGGTGATGGTGACTGTGTTGAACTCCTCCATCCTATCCTTCTTCAGCTTGGGACGAAGTGGATGTGTTGCCCCGGAGTCCAGCAGCCCAAGTCCACCTTGAGAAAGCTGAACCCTCGATAGCCTCAGCACCCTCATGGTTCCTCCAGCCTTCAAGTCGTCCAACTGTTTCTGCAAGCTCCTGATCTTCGCTTCACTTGCCTCATCTGACGACCTCGGCGAACTTCCTCCTGACATGTTCTTCAGCATCTTTCCTGCCTCTTCTAACAGGCTCTTCATGTCTTCACCTGGTCCCGCTGCCTTATCTGATCTCACTTCCTCATCGTCGGTCTTCTTTGGAGTATTCTTCTCCACTTCGACTTTAGCAGTTTTCTTGGGTTGGTCACCGGGGGTCTTCCCTGCTTCTCTGGTAGGACATTTCGAACTGAAATGCTTAGTCGAACCGCACTGCCAGCACCTCTTCTCATCGTCTTTCTGGTCGTGGCTCCACTTACAGTTCCTTCCTCTTCTACATCCATCTGTTGACAAGAAGAATCTGCACTTTCCTCTCGCTTCCTCACCCTTCTTACCTGGATTGGCGGCCTCAGCAGTCTCCGCATCAGCTTTCCTCACTTTCGGTGCGACCTTCTCCTTTCTCTTCGCATATGAAAGTTGGTCGAGTTCAGAAAGCATGCACTCGGCCATCTGGTCCACCGTGGTGTGTGTTGGCATGGAGTCTACAAGTAAGTGTGTTCTCGTCAGATTGACTCGGAACTGGACACTTGGATGTGCCTGCAAAACCTTGTAGACCAACTTGTCAATGCCCTTCAACATCACCATGGGGTCTGGTAACGCCAAGTTAATATCCATCGCACGTCGTTTCCAACGCAACCACTTCCTGAGCGAGGCAATCGCTTCCGAAACTGATTGGGCTTCCGGGGGACTTTCCATCTGGGCAAGTACCGCGGCCTTTTCATGGGCTCCTCCAGGTTGATAGTTGCTCATCAGACGGGTGAGAATTCCAAGGGTGCTCAAACTCTTCGAAGCAACAATGTCCTCCTTCTGAGATTCAGGAATCGCCTGCAACAGCAAATGACTCGCACGTTTGTCCAGGCGTGACCACTTCTTCGACTGGAGCTCCATGGGCAACTGCACATCATGCTTCAGTCTGTCTAATGGTGACATCTGCTGGTGATGCTGGTACCACTTCTTCGCCTCCTCAACGACCTGCGTCCACCATTCACCTGAGCTGCTTGAAATGTCGAACATCTGTCCGTTGATCAGCATCAACCAATCCTGCAAATCGACTGGTGCACTTTCCAAACTCCACTCTGGCAGTTTGTGCAAGTCCACATTCGACCGAAGATCTTCTCTCATCTCTTCGCTCTGTGCCCTCTTCCGACTTCCCTGAGAGAGCATCTGTTCCTGCATCTTCTGCATGCCCTGCATCAACTTTAGCATGACCTTCACTGTGGGATCAGCTCCTCCTGATCCCTTCTTGTTCCTCTCATCCGAGCTTGAATCCTCTTGATCAGATTGATCACTCTGTTCTGATTCCTCATCATCTTCTTGCTGGCCTTCTAGCCCATCCTCCTTTGATGTTTTCTCATCTGCTTGCCGGACAACTGTCCCGTCCTCCTTACCCTTTGCTTCTTTCAAAGTCTTCTCTTGCTGGAGCGCTCTCCCGTCCTCCTGCATCACCACCACTCTTCTCTCCTGGTCTTGCCGGACTCCTGTCCCGTCCTCCTTGGTCTTTGGGGGTCTAGGGGCTTCGTCCTCCTTTGACTTGTGGGATGGTGGCGTGTTATACTTTCCTTCCCTTTCCTCCATCAATTGCATACGTAGTCTCAAGTTTTCTTCTTGAATTGTTCGATACATGGACATCATGTTCATCCTTTCCCGTTCCATCATCATTTGACATCGCATCCTCTCTTCCTCTAGGATTCTCATGTCCATTCCACCAGGGTAACCCACATATCCGCTGGGCATAGGGGTCGGCGTGGTGGATACTGGGACAGGAACTAGTTCTGCTCCCGGGGTTTCTGGGACTGGAACTTCCCAACCTCTCTTCTCTCTTTTGGGGGTCTCCATGCCTTTCAGTAGGGGGGCTTTCTTCTCTAACTCCTCTACCTGGCGAATTTGTTCTTCATCAAACAGGGGTTGAAGATCTTTTGGTCCATAGGATGTGGGTGGTCCCCTAGGTGGCTCTTCGACCGGCACCAGCGCTAACGAATCCCTTTCCTCATTCCCTCTTCGAGGAACATCTTCGATCGCTGGCAGTTTCGTTGAGCTTTCACCTCGGTTGGTCCTCCTTTCACTTCCTTCGCTGACCTTAGCTTCATCTTTCGGCTTCTCACCTGACTTCCCTGACATCGCATTCCTTCGTCGCTGGAGCATCATGTCGCTATCAGGGGGCGTTGGGCTCATAACCTGTGTGACCCCACCTACTGCCACACAGGTTTCAGCAGGCTAGCTGGTCCTTTTTCCTTGGGATTTGAGATGTAAAAAGGCTACAGGGTCCATTCCCGTGAACCATGACATGTAGGAAATGTGTCTTTCCACAGTTATAACCCTTATGACATGGTAATCCATGATGGTGACAACGGCACATCTGGCTGCCGAACGCCACGATTTGATGTTCAGTCACCGGCCATGGGGGCATATAGATCTGGATCTTCAATGACATGCAGCTGTGCGGAAGTTTGTTGTGTTGTTTGGCACTGAAGCAACCATCAATTTGGTTCAACGCTAGTAAAAATTGCGAATCATCCGACCGGATATCCATGGGTTATGTCTGACTGTATCCACTTTCCTATCATAGGTAGGGTGTCCCTTGTTAGATAGATATCTTAGGATGGAAAAATGACTAACATAACATGATCTGATTTTCCACCAAGGAAGTTGATGGGTGGTATCGACAGACAACTGACCCACGGATGGAAGAAACCAGCGGTTTCTGGAGCTGTTGATCAGCCTTGGTAGAATTTCTCCAAGTAAAAAAATCCGGATGGTTTTCTTGGATTTGTCTAACTGTATACTCTGTAGTTTCAGGCAAATGGATCCTGAAAGTTGAGGGTACTCCAGAAAGCACCAAAGATCAAAGACATCATTTTACTTGGTCCAACGTTGAAGATTGCCACAATAGCAGCATGTACAACCGTACCAAAAGTAACCAGACTTTGGTCGAAACAAGAGATAAAACGAGACACTGGTTTTACGTAGATTTCTTGTTCGTCTGGTATTTCTCTCTGGCAAATTCTGGTGATAAACCAGGATTTAGGAATCATTACTAACCAATCTCATCCACTGTTAACCAATTCTCATGACTAGTTCACCAACATTATTGATCATTAATCATTATCAACCAATGTCATCCACTAGTAACATCTATTAACCATCATTAATGACTGGTTAACCACTATTTACCATTCTTAATGACTAGTTACCCAGTGGTTTTACATGGTTTTTCCCACTATTTACCACCAACCAGCTGGGGACCAGGGGCTGGTTGGCCGCTTCATCTCCTCTACGGAGCCATCGCCTTTGCGGTTTCCGTCAATGACCCAAGGTGACTGAGGCAACCTGAGGCAGCCCTGGTGGGAAGTTGGTTGGGGATTGGTTGGTGATTTAAAGCCATGGTGAATGAGTGGCTTGATAATGATTAATTATGTAATACTGTTTAGAATGGGGAATCAAGATCAGGACTGGTTGGTGGTTGAAGCAGTCTGAAAAACATGCGCAAGAATATCAACCAATCATTCCAAATACTGAGGACAACTAATTAGAAATATTTAAAACCACCAACTGGCTTACCTTGGCCCGCAATGTTCCACTCCATCAACGAAAATGATTATGAAACCGTTCTGGGGGATAACCCTAAATGGTTGAGGATGCCTGTTCACACAAAGTTGTCTTGTGCAGTTATGCTTTGTTCTTTCGCAAAAAGATAGCGGGTGAATGTTGCTGCTGCAAATCTAATAGGATGGCCAACATCAAATGAAGGACGGGCAGTCTCACGTTTTTTCTTCCTCGAGTGAGTAGTTTGACCACCAAACTATGATCATCTTTGCCTTGCTCCTCGGACGTTGGAAAAGGTTTCTCCGGATCATGAGGGAATGAACCCGATAGTGTGCTTGGCACGATTTCATAAATGGTGTGAATGCGCATTGAGTCACAGTGGATTTATAATGTATGATTTGTCTGTCATTGAAAACAAATGACAACTATATAATCATAAATTGTAATCGCATACCATTGTTTCACTCAGAAAGTTCCTGCAACAAACAGACATCGCGCATGATCAAAAATCATCCGTGCAGTCAGCACGAAACTGTCGTTTCCCCACTGTGACTAGACTAATCACATTTTGTCAACCTATATGCTTCCAAGTGGGGCAAACAGCAATGCTTGGCAGCTTGTCTAACCAAGATATACTTGGACTTGAAACATGTAAAGAGAAAGATCATATCTTCTTACAAGACGCCGCATCTTGCCAACAATCCATAGGGATATGCCCACAGTGATACCTACACCAGCCCTGCATGAAACCAATCGTTTTGGACCCCCACAAATCCAGCTTAAACTCGCCGGGCAGCTTGCCTTCGTGAGAGCTTCAGATATCGTCCACGAATGAAGAATCCTTCCTAGCGCAGCATAGCGTTTCGGCGTTTCGGGGAAGTAAAACATTGCAACAAAGAATGGCAAGTCTTCTCCAACGTTTTCTATTCTAGGAAATCGAAAACCTCCATGGCAAGTGTTCGAAACAACAAAGATTGCAAGTCTTCTCCACGAGTGAAAGCAACATCCAAAATTTGAAACAAATCTGCAGGAATCCAGAGGGAGATGTGGAAACTTCCCTGGCAATATGCACCGTTCACCCCTGCGTTAAGTGAAGTTCTGTTTGGTTAGCCCCTGCTATTGTCAATATAATGACTTACATCTTGCGATTACATGCGATTACATTTTGCGGATGCCAGGAAATCATGTGCACAGAATTGATATGTCTCTATTTGTGGATACTGCGTTGTACAGGTAGGGCTGGTGATCCACGTGCAATCCACCAAAATAAAAGTTCGAGCAATGCCTACTGTAGCCTGACCTCGCGAGAACGCAAACCTTGCGAGAATCTTTGATCATCAGCAATCTCACTCTATCCCTTGGTGCGGCACGACTGGTTGATACAACCGCCATTGCACCAGTCCCCTTGCACTTACCGGAACCGCTACTACAAAGTTTCCAGTTGAACTAAGTGACACCAAGCTGCGCCACTCAACTCATGTCAACCCCTTAGGACTCAGCTATCCCCAACGGTTGACCACGGCGAGGCTGTCCTCGCGGCGAATCAGCAGCTGCACGCTGCTCTTTCCATCAGCACGTTCAAGTCCTGGCGAAGCAGCTGGGTGATCGAACGCTTTGTGATCAAGTAAGGTTCAATTGTGACGTGTCAATGTTTAATCAATGGCTTATTACAGTTTATCAATGTTTTATTGATCCTTGATTGTGTTTAATTACGGTTTAGCATTGGCTAATTCTGGTTAACTATGGTATGATGGTTAATTTTGGTTGATCTATCTTTCATTGATGGCGAATCATGGTTGACTATGGTCTATTCTTGGTCAATTGCGGTTTCTGGTTGGTGGTGTCAACTCCTCAGGAAAAAAAAGTCAATCAACCAACCATGCTATCAA
>VSDK01000343.1:523462-549396 GCA_009767595.1 Symbiodinium kawagutii
GTTCAGCATGATTTATGAATGGTCAATTATGTTCAATAATTGTGGTCGATACCATTGATAAATCTACAACTGATGGTTAACTAATGAACTCATGGTGAAGGCCAATGGGTAGATCATGCTCAATCAAACAGGTTGATGGTCGCTGGGTACTCAATTAAGAGTTGGTGAAAAGGTTGGATGATGAAAGAGGGTGTATGAAAAAAACGGCACCCAGGGTTGGTCACCATGTCGATCCGTTGAATATCTGACAACTAGGTGTGGCAAGGTCAACGAAGCAGCAGGCAAGGTTCCTGTAGAATCAGTGAGCTCTAATGATGTCACTGCTTCGGTGACGCTTCGGTGGGCTGATCCAACTCCGTTCGCTCGCCATGATGGGCTGGTGCCCTGTGGAACCGGAGCAACGGGGGCTTCCCCGGGCGCAGCCCGCGCCTTGATTCAGATCTGCAAGGCCCAGCTTCGTTCTCAGCTCATCCTTGCTGAGGCCCTTCAAAGCCTGGAGCGCTTTGCGCGAGGTGCGCAGCTGGTGCGCAGCTAAGGGTAGAAAAAACGAGTACTCAATGAAGACAATAGCCGCACGAAAAAGGGCGAGCTGGGTCAATATTGACCATCATTAATGGTGGATAATAACCAACCAATAATAAGGGAAACGATGGTTGATGATAGGGGAACCAAGGGAACAGAGTTTTGACCCACAGCCATATCTAAGGCAATAAGCTACTAAATCCAATAAGCTCATTCTACAATCCTATCTAACATGTACAATCCTGCAAATGATCAACCATGGGACAGGATTGTAACCATCAATCAACCATTCATGGATCATAAGACATCATTTTGACCATCATTGATCAACCATTCACCTACTATGGTAATAAACTGATAAACTCTAGGACATGATCTCAACCATCTTGAGTCAACCATTGACCAATCATGGTAAGTATAAAATGTAAATCAGCACAGTGCCTCAAACATCGTCAAACCATTTCGTATCCTACGCTTGCCCGATTTGATGCAGGGCTAAGGGAAAGGCAGTGAGATGAGCTCTGTGATGAGTAGGAAGCCTCGCCCTGGTGCAACTCATCAATCTGATCAGGTCGACTTTCGGCATGCTTGTTTGACGAAGGCACCCATAGTCTACTATATCATCCTACAACTATGGGATCATCAGACATATAATTCTGCAGGATGATAATTGATGATAAGGAGGAAATTGTAGGATGATAAAGAGGAAAACTGAGGATTTGAAGAACTAAGGTTTGCAGAACTATAGGATGATTATTATGATTTATGATCATGATTGAAAATGCTGAAAACAGGCTACAATAATGGATCACTGAACTGTTCACACTTCGGAAGTTTGGAGAAATTGGCACACTGCGGCTACAAATTGTACATGATAAGAGCATGGAAGGTCTGAAATTTATGAAATTCATATAAGTTCATAGTCAGAAGATGTACACGCAAGATGCTGGATGAAATGTTGTGCCGCCTGTTGTAAAAATGCATATGGTTGCATATGCCTGTAGATAGATACACAAGCATATACGTACATCGGTGCCTGTCGTCTGTCCATAATAAAATGGTGCTGCCCGCAGGTCTCTGTTTAGTTTCTCTGAGCAACAACATGGGCATTTGGGATTGTTTCGTGTCTCCTAGTAACAATTTTTGCCACTATGAGACACTAAAGTTATGAAGGGAGACACTAAACAATCCCAAATGCCACGGCATAGGCCTGGAGGTCTTATGACGGAAGTGGATAAACCTTCCAAGCGGTTCGCAGCCACGGCTCGCCCTCACCGGCACCAGTCGCTGCTCCTGCTCCACAGCTGAAGGGGTCAAAGTCGGTGGTGGCTCCTGATGTCATGAGATGGAGATCATGGAGAGATATAATGCGTGATACTTTTTTAGAGTGTGTGTGTGTATGTACATGTGTTTTCCAGCAAAACAGAAGTTGTCACCAGAAAATGATGGGACATTGGTACGTTGGTGGTATGTTCGTAAATACGGGATAGGCCACCAGAACCCATGAAGCAAACCGCCGGGTGATTTTTGATGGTACTCCCAGTTTAGGAAACAAAATCACGCGGAGAGTTCAGCCCTGCGATGCTTGTCTCTTACTTCATTTCATTAGCTATCCTCAACATTGACCCATACCGCATCCACCAAAAACTGGTCCAACACAAAACAGATCCAGTGTGTGGAATCCGCAGAAAAGTGATGCTTCCAAAGCTGCAAACCTGAATAACTCATTGCCATCAGCATTTCAGGAGAAGCTTGCAGTACTCAGCAGGGTTCGACTCCCAAGATTCGTCGAGCCACGAGGTAATCACCCGCATGTGAGACATCTCGGAAATGGTGGTTTCTCAGAATCGGGGTACCCCCAACTCATCCAACATCAATCATTTATAGTCAACAACCAACCATTTTGAGGCCCTATTTTGAGAAACACCCAATTGAGACATTGCAACTGGCCAAGTTCACTCCGCTTTTCGTGAAGACGACTGGGGGTTGCCATGGCGCAGCGAGGCGCCGC
Source organism: Symbiodinium kawagutii (assembly GCA_009767595.1). Taxonomy (NCBI): domain Eukaryota; class Dinophyceae; order Suessiales; family Symbiodiniaceae; genus Symbiodinium; species Symbiodinium kawagutii. Next base: position 525,996 of record VSDK01000343.1, read on the forward strand.
GGCTCGTAACGGCGCTCCTCTTTGCGGCGTTTCTTGGATGGCCGAGGGCCACTCCTGACAGGTCGTTGCTATAGGGCCTGGTGCTTGATACTGAAACGACTTACTGAGAAACGAACACAAGAATATCTAGCCACGCCCATGTACAAACAAGTTACATCTACATGGCTTCATCCACCAAAGTTCTTCTTCAAAGCTGACTCAAACATCTGAAACGATCTGAAAAATGATTGGTGAGGTACATCTGCTGTAGCTCCGAGTTCCCAGATGCAAGAGGAATTTCCACAGGGTATAGCTGCTCCTTTTCTAGGTGCGATAGGAACTGTAATAATCAAGGTGAGTCTGCCCTGTAGCTAGACTTCTCCGCCCAAAGTCTGCTGAGAGACATGTGGCCGATGATGGCCGATGTATTTTTTTTCGTAGCCAGGGAAATGTTTGGGTTTCCACGCTGAAACAGCATTCGACAAGTGTGGTTCCTCCTGTTTTGAAGGCAAGAAGTGACCAGCCAACGTTGGCTCATTCTTGCTTCCCAAAAATTCAAGCAACCGTGACCTTTCCAAGCCAAAGTCTTCCATACAGTTGTCAATGCTGGTACCCCGTAGACCCACAAACATGATCACTTTTCGGGAAAAGCACCAATTTTTGTTGGCCATACTTGGATGTGCGTCTGGGGTTGCTTTCCTGGGATGCAACCATGGTTCTTTAAACACCAGTAGCTGAACCAACCCCATACCAACCCTACGAAACAGTAAGAACCACGCAGCTGAACTAACGAACTAACCCCACACTAACCCCACATAGCTGAACTAACCCCACACTAACCCCTATAGCCTTCGCTGGTGAACTGGACATCTCCAAATGACCAATGACCCGAAAAATCCGCCACCACCAAGCTCGGCACCTGGGACCCGCTGCCAACGACCTCAATGGCCCGGCTGCCCCCGGTCGATGAATCAAGAGACTTGGTCGATGGGACTGGGATCAAACCTGGGAACTGGTAGAAGTTCGGTAGAAGGCAATAGGAATATGAGCAGAATTGAAGATAAGTCGGTGTAGAAACATACACACACACATGTTAAAAAAAATATTTGTATTAACAGATATTAGCAAGTATATTGTACGTAATTATATGTGACATGCGTGTGTGTGCCACTATCAAACCTCAAGACCTCAATAACCAGGTGCATCAACCTTGTGGTCGTCAATGGCACTGCTATCAATGAAGTCAGCTATGGACGTCACATGGCTGATGCTCTTTGCAGCCCCCAATAGGGGTTGGTAGGAGTCAATCTAGTTCCCAGCCATAGTCTTGGTGCAAGGGAAACAACCCGTTTGTTTGATCATACCTCTGCAGTGGTCATAAGTTACAGCTCTGCAGTTCCACTGTAAAGGGTTCGCTATCATGGCTAGATCCCGAGCTCCACCTCAGAGTTTCTATGGATTGGTTTGTGGAAAAAATGTTGCGAGTTTCCCCTAAGCCACTGGAGCAACAGATGAGTGTTGATTCAGTTTTCTTTTCGGAGACGAAAAAACAACTGTCCATGTTGGAGAGTAGTAAATATGGCCAATGCCATCCTTGAACCATCATCATTAACCACCATCAGAACAGTATCAACTTGATCATTAGACCATCACTAAGCATACTGTCCTAGGGGTAGACGACTGCAACTGGCACCCATCATTAAGTATCATGAAAGCAGAGAAACATGTCTTAGCTGCATATCTTACATACATATGCCCAACCTTTTCTTCCAGTGGAGACTTCTGCGCAGCCAAGGGGCTGCAATGCATCCGTGCCGCTGCCAGAATATTGACCTTCCAGTGAGACATTGCACAGCGTCAAACATCGAATCCTCAAAAAGCGGCCGTATTTCTCTACCTTCCAAGCTGGAAAAAATCAGAGAGGCGATATCATGTCCATCATCTTCTCGAGATCGAACCCGAAACTCCCAATTTTTGAGTATCTTCGGAAGGGTCGAATCTCACTCTCCAAGGACATGTTCTTGGCATCTTACACACACCTGGACTATGCAACTGTAAAGTTGCAAAAAGGTTGGAAGCAATATGTTCAGCATTGTGACTCCCCTAACAAACTGGTCTCCCTGCACTTAGAGCCATAAACCAGGTGCTGATGATTCCCACACGAGTTTTGGCTTGGAAGCTACCAGCGAAAATATCGGTCAACTTGGTGAAATCACCCAAGGCTGGAAACAAACATGCATATACATCAATCAATCAATTTGTATGTCTATATCTTTGACTGCCGTACTAGTATCCAATCAACTTTCACTGATTCATAGCGGCCCAGCCCAGTTTCGCCTGTGGCATGGATGGTAAAGACACCGTCCTTGTTGGAATCTCCCACTACCTCCGGCCGCGAAATGTGGGAAGAAACCAACCCGGTGGCAGCACATCACTGGGCGCGGTGAGATGAGCACCAACAAGGAGGTCAAGGTCGATGGATATTCAGCGATGAACCAACAAGTCAAGTGAAAGCATGAGGCCTGTAAGGACAAGAAAACCAAAGGTGCTAGATTCCCATGGACCCATGGAACAAAACCTCTGAAAAAGAAGACAGTGAAGACAAGAAGGCCAGTGGTGAAAGCAGCGGATCACGAAGCATGAACCCATGAGATTCCACTCGCAAGCGTTGTCAACAAAGTGCACAAAGGCCAGCAGCACTGCATCTGCTTAGCCATGGTTCGTGCCCTTGTCGACCAGCAGTGCATCTGCATGGAGGTTGCCATTATGGTGCCATTTTTTCGGTTCTGTAGGTTGGTTCATGGGGATCGAACGCCCCATGAATACACTGGGCAATGATGGTTAATGAATGGTTGATGACCATACGGTTGACGCATGGTTTATGATACTTAATGCTGATCCACTCATCCAGTAGGTTATGATAAGTGAACTGGGTTATGATAACTGCCAGTTCTAGATTTATTTTGGCATCGAAATCATAAGCTTGATACAACTTGATAGGTTCAGTTGTATGATAACTTTGGTTGTGATAACTTGTTATTACTCCAAATCCCTTAATCGAGAAGCTAATTTGGCAACTTCCGAAAGCCCAACCTTGGAAAAATGTCGCGTTTCCCGGCCAGAACCCAAGTCATGCGCCTGAGAATCTGATTGGACAAATCCCCTTGAACCTAGCGGCAGGGTTGAGCTGACACCCATGAATGTGCTTGTGAGCATCCAACGCTGGGTGAACATCTTCTTACAACAGGATGTTCTGCATTGGGAACTTCACTTACACAATGTAAGGTAGCAAAGGCCAAGACAAATCTTGAAATTCAAAGGAAAGAAACGCAAAACTACAATTTGGTTACACCACACCACTCATTGTAGCTCCTTAGCTCCCCCTTTAAAGGGGTATAGGGATACTCCTGGCTACTTAGCTCCCTCCTAACCAACGATTCACTTAACTGGCCCAACTGTAACGCACTTCCCATTTCACAGCAGCGCACTGCAGCACACTGCTGTGCACCGGTGTCACCACCCGAAGTGGTTGGCATTGGGTAGCAATGGTCAATGATGGTCAATAGCAGTTAGAATTGATTAGTGCTATTGCTTAATAATACTGCTTAATAATGATTATATAGCTAGAGGTGTTCAACATACTGGTTATTTGATAATGCTAAGTGTTCTTAGACACCTTGGTATCCACCTCCCACCAGGCTCAATACATTGGCAGTCCAACTTTGCACAACATGGTGGTACCTCCAAGGCATCATGCAACCATCCTTCCCAAAAAAGAGGATGACCAACACTTACTTACACCTACGAATGGTTAGTGGCGGTGTTTGAAAATGGTTGATGATGGCAACAAACTAGTAAATACACTTGCATCTTGCATCATCTTACTATGTATCGAAAACCTACCATGAAAATCCATGAAACATATATTGAAACATTTCCTATTTCTCCCAATCGTTGGAACAGCTGAAGCCAATGATTTTGTCCAACGGACCAGACAGGCAGGTGCTCCACCGTCAAAAAGTGCTGCAGGAATCACGACATCGCGATGGGAGATCCAGCTGCGAACCCGCACATGGTGAACCACCAGTGATGGATCCATGGGTGTTTCTTAAGCCATAGGGGTACCCAAAGTTATGGTTGGTTTATTAATAATAAATGACTACTAATGGATGATTTGGGGGTGCCCCTATTTTGGGAAACCACCAGATGGATCTGCCACTACAATCAACCATCTCCACACCGCATGTTCTACACACCCCATGGCCAGAGTTTCATCATCCCCAAAAAGAATCAAAGCACCAATGCGGTCCGACGATACCACGCTGACCGCGCCTTGAAATTGATACACATGGGTGTTTCTGAACCACTTACCCTCTGGTAAACTAACTGGCAATGGAAAATCCACCATTTATTGAAACAATAAAATATGGCTAAAATCCATTGCCAGGTTAGTTTACCGGAGTGTACTCGCCACAATATGAACCATTATGATATCAACCATTCTCAACCCAAGTCTCAGGGCATCCGTCCGACGCTCCCATGGTTGGACAGCCGGCCTAGCTCGTCGTGGATGAGCCACTGCAACAATTCCTGGTGAGATCAAGAGCACGGCAAAAACGTCCTTCTGAGCTGGTAGAACCTTCAAAAAACCCAGAAAATGCCATGAATGCACCATAAGACCTCCTCAAATCATCTCAAATCAGTGTTACACCGTGTTACAGCCAGCTACATACTGCTGCAAAACCGAGTCATCAACCGTTGGGCTATGGCCACTTGAATACTAGATCCTCCAATTTCCGGAAATATCAATTTTCCATCATTCTCCCGTGTTTCCTTGTTGGTTGTGGTGGCAAAGGTTCGAACAGTGTCAAGGGGTCATCAAGATATGGTTTAGCGCCATCACTGATCACATAGAATGTACGAAGACAAAACTGTCTGACACAACATATTAAATATGATCAGTGACCACATGTGACCACTGCAACCGCCACAAATCATACCAAACAAAAAAAAAGGACAAAATGCAACCCCCCAAAAAAGTCAAGAAAATGGCATGTATCACAACCAATCTGCATTTGTCTGGGCTTGAGTCTGTATACAAACAATACGCATGTGCCAATTGGCTGTGGGTTAGTTCGCCCTGTACCCCTGGTTCCCCTCTCATTAACCATAGTTTTGCCCATGAAATTGTTGGTGAGCTTATCCCCCATTGGTTGGTTAAAGCCTTGACCCAGCTCGCCAGTTCTCACCACCCCTTCCGCGCTTCCAAGCGCGCCAGTCCCGCGCACCTTCAGCTCAGTGACAGCCACCTCGCGGCGAGCCCAGGGCTCGCTGTGCAGCGTCCCACCAACGAAACCCATCCGTTTTACTCCAAGGATCATGCGAGTGGAGCTGATCATTCATCAGAATATCCTTTATTGACCTACCAGACCAGTATCAACCTTAAGCCTAGATATCTCTTATTATTAACACCTAATGTCCACCTGGTTCCCATATCATTTACCAGGCTGTTTTCCCTGTTGTTGGCTATTAATCCCCACTAATTCACTAATTCGTTGCTGAAAGCTTTGACCCAGCTCGCCATATTGATCATTCATCAGAACTGAAGGGGGAGTCCAATGATATCCAAGGATCATTTGTGATTGAACTTGATCACATCCTGAACTTGATCGTTCAAACGTTGGAACTGAAGGGTACTCAAGAAGAAACGCAGTTTGTTCTGATGTGATCAAAGATCCGCGAATCAAAACGCTTCAGTGATCCGTTACAGTGAGATCCCTTGCAGATCTTCACCTTGAAACAAGTCGTCACATTCGGAAGGTCTCCTTGCCTGCTCCTCCGCCGCCATACGCAGCACCATTTGCCTGAAGGCAGTTGCGCAGTGCACGTTTGGAGCATCGAAAGGCGTCGTTGGTCATCTGGGGCAGCTGCATCCGTCGCTGCATCTTCAGCTGCGCTACTCTTAATGGCACAGAACTTTAGAGATTTTCCACCTGGCCTCTGAAATTCCAAGAGTTCACTTCCTGGAGATTTTCCTCTGAATATCCAAGAGTTCACTTCACAACATGGGTGTCTCAAAATCGAGGACCCCTCAAATCATACATTGTTTACACAGTAATAAACCATCGATTTTTGGGGGGCCCCCAATGCAAAGAAACACCCATATGGCAGTAAATCTTCAACAGTTCACAGATTTTCCTTTGGTTGATCCTAACATTTTGGATAGTAATAAACATTGTGTATAATAAACCACCCATTTTGGCCTCCAAACATCCAACGACTGATTCAACTGGTGCAACTGGGCTAGCCCCGACTCGCGCAGTGTTCCCAGCACTGAGAGGTCGATGTGGAACCTGAGCGCCCAAGCGGCGCAGCCGTGTCTTTGGATCCTTTACTGCCAGGATGGGATCCACCAGTGGTAATGTGAGTTGCAATATGTTTTACTTGGGCAACACATGCCAGATTTACTGCCAGGATGTTCATTTACTAAATTAAGGGGCAACCAAACAATATTGCAATGTCACTACTGAGCAATGGGAGGTTTGTTTTGTTCTGCAACCAATCGTGGCAAGCAACCAAGAAATGTGGGTATTGTTGCTGTCATTCACCATCATTCCCTATCATTAACCATCACTAAGCATCATTTGCCATCTCCTACATCAGTAACTATCATGAACCATCATGAATCATTCATCATTGATCAGTCTCATTGTTAGCCACCATACTTGAACCTCATCCACCATCATCGAAGCCAAGTTGACCTCAAACTTGGCTCGACTATTGACTACTGCATCCCAACAACTATTGACTTTCGGGCCTTGGGGGATTTCGAGCCACGAGGGTCCAAGGTCTTCCAAAGCTGGGCCAACAGTGTGACGCCATAGCTGCCAACACAGCACGACCAGTAGCCACCATTGGGTGACCACAATGCTATCGTCAACCATACTAGTCATCATCATTAGTCAAGCAACCATACTACTCATCATTAGGTACTACCTCATACTACTCATCATTAGGTACTAACCATTGAACTTGTATTGATCTTGTTGTAGCATCATCCCATCCGAACGGATGAGGCGCATCTGAGGCACGCGACCTATACCGACCTTCCAACTTTGGGTCCTGGCAGGTGGCGCCCTGGCAGTTGAATGAAGTTGGCCAACGAGGTGATACACCAACTTGCGCCCCGTGCTGTAGCGTCTCTCCAGGTGTTTAGCTACCATTCCTGGTGGTTTCTCAAGCCAGTTTGCGGACCCCAAAGCTATGGTTGGTTTATGACCATAAATGGTAAATAACTAGATGATTTGCGGGTACCCCTATTCTGAGAAACAACCACATTGTAGATAGAGTTTTGTGGCTAGATACCAATCCCATCCAATACCACTGTATCTAGAATTATTTAGCTACCCTTGTGTATAGGTTGGTTCCACGCTCCAATCCACGCTTTCAAGGGTCGAAGAACTTGACGCGACCAACACGTTTTCAGCCAAGTTTTGTATGGCACTTTGAAACCCCCAAAGGCCCTTTGATGTCCAGCCATCTTCAGCACAAATGATGACACGTGGCCAGGTACAACCCTACCCTTCTACAAGAATCAATCGTGGTCAAACTGCAAGAGAATGGATTGTACAAAAGTTTTTCTAGCGATGTGTGAGAACAACTGAGTGTATGATGTGTATGGCTTATTGTTGTCTATGGATTATGAAACCTTCAGTGCTTCGAACGCTGCACAGTTTCTAGCTTGCCATGGGGGTTCCCAGCCTCCAACATCAGCGCTTGAAGTGGCTCCTTTGGGCACCAGAGATCCCAAAGCTGGTCATCCTGCTTGAGAACTCATAATCCATTATGATCCATGATCGTGTTCGAAGCACAAAGTTACTGCTGAGTGGTGGTGGTGGTGGTGGTGGTGGTGGTGGTGGTGGTGGTGGTGGAGGTGATGATGACGGTGGTTGTCATCATCGCTGACGGTAGTGAAGTTACTTCCAAACCAACTTACAAGCGGTTGGGGGCCCACCCTGCGCTACCTGAGCTCAAAGATCCATCCGTTCCTCTCGCAGATCAATCCTGCCAGGCGGTGAGGATGTCCAGACACAAGCCACAGCAGCCGCTCTTGGGCTGGGCACCTGGCAAATCCCAGCCAAAAAGGGCCCCCAAATGCAGGGATTATGAAAAAGGTGGGATCCAGCTGACAGTAAGCTGGAATTAACCATAATACATGGTGGTTAATGGGTGAATTCATCAGTTGACATTGATGAACATCCTGGATCATGATCAACAGGCTGGTTATGACCATGGCTTCTTGACAGAACACATACATTGGGATCACAATTTCTCCGAAAAAGCCCGTCAGCCGAAAGCGAGCCGCGCGGCTGTGGACAGAATCAATTCAGCAAGTCACATGTCACGCAGCTTGCTTACACAGCCAAACATTCAGAATGGTAGCTGGCCGCAGCACATGGCACCAAATGGGAGATTCTCAAAACAGGGAACCCAAAAAATGCTTCGTTTACTAGTAAGGCTGATACATACAATTGATATGTATTAGTCCATTAAAAAAGGGAACCTCCCAAAATGGTCGGTTTATTTGTAGAAATAATGGATTAATACCAGTTTTAATACCATTTGACCATTTCGCTATCAAAATGGTTCAGTTATATTGGATGATTTGGGGGTACCCCTATTCTGAGGAGCACCCAGCACCCCTTCCACAGATCCCTTGACCTGATGCCAAGAGCTGCTTGTAAGACCTCGGTGGCGCAGGGGGATCGAACTGTGGATCTCCATGGGTATATCGAACGGTTGCTCGTGCTGCTTAAGGATGATGTTTAATGATGTTTAATGATGGCTCTTGATGTTTAATGGAAGTTGATAATGTTTACTGGGAGTTGACAATGATGCTCAATGATGATGAAGCACCAGCATTTGGAATGCCCACTCTCTCAGCATGTCCGATAGTCCACCGTGGTGGTCGGCGAAAGGCTATCCCTGCAGCACAGCTGCGTTCTCGATGTTGCCCACCTTACTATGCATACCTAATCACGTCATCGTTCATTCAGAATTCGTTATGTCTTCATCATCCATATCTACGGGCTTGATGAACTTAGACGTAAAAATGTGGGTGCATCCTGATTCACCCTGTGGACAAGACAACCCACAAGGTTCAGGTTTTCCGCGTCTGTCCCTCTTTGCAATCTTCATTGTCCAGGTCTTAATATGTCTCGATCCAGAATTTCCGATTGTTCCGTGAAACAAAAAGTTGTTGGTGGTTTCAACCCCTCTGGAAAAAAAAGTTTGTCAATCAACCATTTGTCAGTAACTAATGTGAACCGCGGCTTAATAAACCCCTGGTTGATTAACACGGGGTATCCCCCAAAAACCTTAGTTTTTCATTTAAATGGTACCCCCCCACCCCAAAAAAATATACTCAACCTATGGTTTATTAATCTCGGGTTGGCATTACAAGGGAAAATCTAAAAAAGGTCAATCAAACCACCAACCAGCCAATAATTAGGAGGAAAAGCTTAAAATTTACCGAGCACAAGCTGAGTTCATGCATGTCATGACTCCTAAATTTCGTGAGACGAATGTATGGAACGTGGGATAACCCAATAATGTAGTAATAATCCACCATTGGTTTCAATTAAAGGTTATCAATATACCAGTCCACCAACCAACCAATAATTGGAACGCAGGGTCTGGCTGTGGACTGGTCACATGGTTGTCACACGCCGCGCTCTCGGGGTCGGACGCCACATCTCGGGAGCCCTGCAAGCGAAGGGCCTTAGGAAGGGAGCCGGTCGCAAAGATGGCCGAAACATGTCCAAAGCAATCACCAATCATCCTGCAAGGTGGGCCCCCAACCACTTATAAACCAACTTATAAGTGGTTGGGGGCCCACTTTGTGGGATTGATTGATTTTGAGCGACCTGGATCCACTAATCCACTTGTGGCTCTTGGTGTTTGTCTTGGTTGCTGAGTGCTTAGACTATCAAGTTTGGTCGGTTGCAAAATGTAGAGTTTCGCTGGTTACACCTGCGATGTCTTCAGAATGGTTGGAACCAGTGGTAGCTACAAGTTTCAATGGTCCACAAAATGCGACAAAATGTTGGTTATAGTCTAGTTGGTTTGCCTATCGTTCAGCTGAGAATCAGACGACTCTACTGCCAACATGCAGCACAAATAAAAAAGCAGTTTTCGACTTGGCCTCGTCAATGTACTTGTCTCTGCTAGGCTGCTGGCGCAAAGAGCACAGCAATTCTCCGATGCTGCCAAACTTTCCAGCATGGCACTACCCCGGGACGGGATCTTGCTGATGATAAGGTCGGACAGGACAGTGTGCAGAATGATGCTGACCATGGTGCATCTTCTCCTAAGATTCCCTCCAGATGTGCACAAAGCTCTGCCACTACTAATCACTATATATGTATCTATTATGCTTAATTAATTACCAACGATGGTTAATAGCCATGGCTAAGCTATACTAGGATTCATAAGCATGGCTAATGGCGGTGTAGCTTTGCCACGAAGGCTTGCCACTGCTGTAGTTCTATGTCTCAGAGGTCCACGTCACATCGGTTACATGCAGAACTGCCTATGTTCTTCCGTTGCTTGAGCCCTTAACTCTGCGGAGGGCTGAAAAGTAACAAAACGATCTTCCTGAAAGAGCCAGCACGTGTTCTGAACTCTTCAAGAGGTACGATCTGCTGCAAAATGCAGAAACAAATAGATCAAATATGATCAAATAGTAATCCATCTACAGTAACTTTTACACCGGGGTCCGTTTCAGGACATTCCCGCAGCTCAGATTCCACCCCAAGCTCCTCATTCATCTGGGTTCCCCATGTCGAAGGCACTACTGAAGGCTATCCCTGCACACTTGTTGTTGGAGCCTCGCAAGGCAATCGTTCGGGTGATCGTCTCGTTGCAACTCAGTCCATCCAACGATACAGGATGGATGGCAGAACCAAACAAAGCTTCAAGATGAGCACGGAAAATGGAATCATTAATCAGGTGAAGCTTCAAACATCGTGAGACCATGTGGTCCATGATATTCAATGATGGTCCACAAGTTGCACAAAGAAGAACCATAACCTTTTTTGGATGATTCAGAAATACTCACCAGGGGCTCATCATACCATTCCCTGGACCTCCCCTGTTTTCCGCCGGTCGACATTCGCCACCGTTGGTTGTTGGGTTCATCCAGGGCTGTCTGGACTGGAATCGCCCAGGAGCGGCTCACGTAACCTGCATGCCGGGTCGACAGGGAAGCTGCAGAAACATAGTCCTGTTCTCAGATATACTTACAAGGTCCGAAGCGCTCTAACGTATGGATATGATATGATATGGTATGATATGCTCATGTTCCGATTTGATGACTTTGGAACATGCCATTCAAAATTAAGGTGTAAGCTGTCAGAATTACCCACAAGTCAAGATTTTTGGTGCTGATCTCTATGACTCTATGATCGTGTTTAGATTCACAAGATTGTAGAGGCCCATTCCTGGGAACTAGCCTCACTTCAGAGATAATAAATGAGTCAAAAGTCTCACTTGGAAGTCTCCATAAACTGATGGTGCCACAGAACAACAAATGATTGGATGTAGTGAAAACACCAAAAAGATCCAAAAAGCTCGTCAGCCAGATGGTCATTTGAAGCCCCATGACCCAAATCCCGGGAGTGGCGCGCCATCACGCAGATTTGGGCCTTTCAATTGGGTCGGATTCAGGATGAACCTGACGTGCCGAGCTGACCCGATCCTGCGAGGGCTCCCTGGTCAACTGTTGAGAAGTCGAGTCAGTTGAGTCAGAGAGTTTCTTCCAAACAATTGTGTTAATCAACCATTAATCCACCATTAATCAACCACTAATCAACCATTAATCAACCATTAATCAACCACTGATCAACCATTAATCAACCACTAATCAACCATCAATCAACCATTAATCAACCATTAATCAACCATTAATCAACCATTAATCAACCATTAATAGCCCATTAACAGCCAATAATATAACCACCGATTCATCAACTCATCAACTACTAGTGAGATCAAAAACCAAAAATCTCAGGTCCACTTTGGACATAGAGGAACACAGCCGGGGGGGAACAGCGAGGTTTATGGAAATGGTTTATGGTTATGGTTGCCCAATGGTTCGTGATGTCATTTCAATGGTTACCCAAATAGGTCATTTCATGATGCTTAGTGACTGGCTATTGATGTTAAAAATCACCAGCTGGTTGATTGCTGGTGCAGCGTTGCAAAATTAATCACAGCCGAACCCCCGCGCAAGGTTGGTCAATGATCATAGACCAGCATGTGCTGGATTGAATTTGTTTATCTTGGTTTACATGGTTTCATTGATTATATAAAGCACAAATACCAACATTATCATTGATATATTCAGGTCATCAATGTCTTTATTGAAGTTATTGACATGATGGCGATATCAATCATTCTATTTTTAACATATCATTGTACTCATTGTAATCGTTGAAACACTCATAATTTTTGGTAGCATACTGTTATACTGTTCCTATTCATTGAAAGACTCCTGGTTGTTGTCTATATTTCCATCATTGCTCATGGTTGTATCATGGTCTGGGTTTTTGGGGAGTCCGTACGGGTGTTTCCTTCCGGCCATCATTTACTATCATTCTGAGTTCGAAATTACCTTATGCATAATATCTAATAACCATGATTGTCCAACATGAACCATCCATGAATCAACAACTACCCATTAATTTACCCTTGACTACCTAGTATTCCTACCATGATTACCCATGCAATCACCTTGTTAATAATTGATATCAACCATGATGAACCTTAAGGTTTGACAACAGTAGCGATCAATCAATAAGAATGGTTGACCAATCATTTAACTACTACGAAAAACCTTTGTTAACTAATATGAATCAGTGTGTTCATGATTCACCAACCTAAGGTTGAACCTGGATTCACCAGGTTAAGCCTAGATTAACCAGCTTAATCCTAGGTTCTACTCCTCTTGGTGGCTTATAGATCCCTTGCTAAAAATATATTTTTAGTGGCTATATGGTAAATCAATCATATCCCAAAAACACTGAAAACCTAAGAATTCGTGGGTATAAGCCATCCAGTCCTGGATCAACCCAGGTTAAAACCTAGGTGTTCCCTTCACCATAACTCACCAACCTCGCTCAGATGAATCAGATGCTCACCTGTGAGGTCTTCAGATCAAAGGGGCCACCCTTTTGCCGAAGGATCCTCAGCCCGCGAGCGCATGCCGCGGCGTGCCAGGGCGGCCGGGATCCCTCGTCGCAGAAGGTCACGGGTTGATGTCAGAAATTGGGAAAACTGGCAAAATAACGAGGCAACCATGATGGCTAAGATGGTTGTAACGGGTAATGATATATATAGATATATATAGATATATATAGATATATATAGATATATATATATATATATATAGATATATATATAGATACATATAGATATATATAGATATATATAGATATATATAGATATATATAGATATATATAGATATATATATAGATATATAGATATGAATACAAAAATGGTAAACAAAGATTGCTCATATGGCTGAGAGGTTGATAATGTTGATAGTAAAAATGATGGCGCATAACCGAGTCAACCATGGCAAGGGTAACTGCAGCAGATTGAACGAATGGCAAACAAACAATGGTAATCATTGTGGAATATGATTACCCTTGATTTGTGATGGTGAATAATGGGCTAACAATGGTTAATAGCAACGGCTAATCATGGCCATTACATGTGGTTACTCTAATGGTGGCTCATGTTCCATAAATCATGATTATTTCTTTAGGTCTGTATAATACAAAAAGGAGTTCATGTTTGGGGGTTTGCTCGTCATTTTCATGCATCATATCATGGGCTTCATGAGTTCGTTATTGTGGACACATCTGATGTCATCTTTTAGATGGGTGTTTCTCAAAATCTAGGACCTCCCAAATCATCCCGAAATAGTCCGTTTTTGATGATCAGTAAGTGATTTGGGAAGTCCCCCAATTTGAGAAACACTCATATATTGCAGAGAAACTACCTACTCATGTTGTAGTATGTATGTACCACCAGGTCCCACCAAACCGATTTTCTTAACCACATGTCGTGAAATGTTGGTCCCAGAAACGGACACGATGCCCAGTTTCGTTGAGGGCCCTGTTGTCGAAAGCACTTTTGAAGGGTTTGAAGGTAAGAGCAATCTCGTAAAAAAAAAAGGTGAACTGACCGACGACATGCCAAAACTCACCAGCATGAAACTTCTAACTTGTCTCATTCTTCCTCTGACGAGCTTTCCGATTAGCACAGATAGCAACGGTAGAAGTAGGCACAAACACCCCGCTTCGCCCACAAGCATCTTCTGAGGTCTTGAAAAATATCTTATAAGGTATCTTATGCATTATGAGCATCTCTTCTTGGTTTTATGAATGCATCTTTAAAAATATCTGATGTGACGGTATATCTTATGACAACATCAACATCTCACCCCGCCAAAGCAATCCATTCATAGTATACATTATGGGGTATCTTTCAAGATATGTTATGGTTCAATTGTATAAGTATGTCTCCATGTTTCAGATACTTGGAGCATTTGTGATTGTAATGATACATCATATCAATGCTTGGAAGGGTGTTCGCATACCATGCAACTTCTGCCAGTGCCATGGTGAGATTTCGACTCATTTCCGGTAAATCTCACTGGAAGAAACTGTGCAAGGCAGGGGTGTATTTGTGTGTGTGTGTGTGTCTTGATGCTGTGCATGTGCTAGCGCCCTAGCGCTTCGCTGACGCCCGGGTGCACTTTTGCATGTCTGGGGCCTGCTTCATACTGAAGAGGTAAAATTGTGCTCGATCTTTGAAGTACGGTCACTTCGATCTACTTTCTCAACCTAGGTTTTTGGCAACATGCCATATTCTAAACATGGTATAGCAGCTAGTATTCACAGTGCTCTTTTCGCAAAATTCCACACGACCTGGTTCGAGGACCGGAAAGGTGGGTCCCTCGAAGTTCAGTGACTCAAGGGCCACCTCCCCCGAAGTCCAAGCGTCTTGTTGCTGGTATTTGTAACTGCAATTCCAAGTTCCAGGCCCATGTAGTTTTGCCTCAGCATCCGAGACAGCAGTTCAACTCAACCGCAGAAGCAAAAAAGCCAATAGCCAAAGGATCAAAAATCAGAGCGAACAATATCAAACAAGCAACAAACATCAAGAAACCAACAAACATCAACAGCCTACAATTTCGGAGCACCAAAATCACAGCATTTCGACCGCCCGCAACCTCCGCCCCCTAACCTGGGAACCTTCCAACTTTCGCAGCACAACCACCATCATTGCAGCCATGGCTCCACCGCGTACCACCATCTGACCATCCAATGGCTATCCGACAAGATCAGCGAATGCCTATCATCAGTGGATGATTGACCATCATCAGTGAATGGCTCTAATCATTTACAAATGGCAAAATTACCATAGCTAGAATCACTTCCCACTAATACCAATGGCTCATGAGTAAATGATCATAATCATTTGCCAGTATCAATGTTCATCACACATCGTTCACCATGATCATCAACCCACCATGGCGGCCACAATGCAACCACCCCGGCTGGCAGGGGCCGGGGTCGCCCTTTCTCCCCCGTTGCCCGCGCAGCACATTGCACGCCGTGTTGCACGTTGCTGGCATAGAGCACCGAGTCCACCTTTTCGGCTTCGGTGGGCTCCCAGATCTCGCAGATCTTCACTTGCCTACTATGATGGAGACCCGGCGCTCGTTGTTGGGGTTACTCAGCTGGTTGGTTGGGTTTACCCAGCTGGTTGGTTGGGGTTATTTTGTAATGAAACTTAGTGAAACCTTGGTAAACGAACCAAGAAACCCTGGTAAATCACCAATACATGAGGGATTTTGTATGGTTAGCCTCTGGTAAACTAACATAGCTGGCTGGAAAATCCACCAACTATCAATGGTCTCCAAGCGGGTACTTGCCTGTGAACACCGATGGAGAAGACCCGGCTTGGTTGGGATTAACCATCATGATCAGCAGCAGCAGCAGCAGCAGCAGCGGCAGCATGAACCAGTCACCAGATCATGTGTAGGTGCGCATCAGTGGGGGGCAAATCATCCGACAAAGATCAAGGCTGAACAAGCAGCTGCATGACCCATGCAACATGAGGGCAAGGCCAGCGGCAGCGGTGGACTGGCAAAGGAACTATCCAGGGTGTACCTAGTGTACCTTCACGCAGTAGCTATCTGCTGCTGGTGAATGGTGCTCAAATGGTGCGGTGGTGGCTAGTGGTGGTTAATGGTGGGCAAGGGTGGTTTGTTAGCAAAATTAACCTTTTGAATATAATGCATGCCCTCTTGTCACTCCCTCCTTTCCAAAAGCCAAGTTGCATAGGCATGTTGAATTGAGACATATATCCTGAGATTGTGGCATCAAAAAATCTCCCCAGCCAAAAGCCACCCACCCCTGACTGTGCAACAGGATTGCCAGCGCTAGGTCAAGAGTTGCCAGATTATCAAACGATCAAGTTAAGATTCTTTTTGAGCCACGATATGATGCATCATTGCATTGAAAGTAGTTCAAGAAAAAATCCAGCTGTGTCCAAACTGGTTCTTGGCTGAGAGATGTTTAGAGCCAAAGATACTTCCGAGAAAACAAGTTCAATATGAGACAATCATCGGTTGCACTTGCTGCCTTGACGCTGGCTCGACCCTTGCGTTCCATCCCAATGGCAGGCATGAAAACCCGAAACCAATCTACACAACCCACCCGGCAACCAACATCAACTTCCCCAAGAAAAAGTTGCTGCAGATCAGTGTTCAACGAGCTTCTCAACATCATCCAGGGCAAGTCATTTCCAGGACCCAGTCGAGAATCAGAAACCCACGCCGGATTCCTGAGAAGCTGTGGCTGTCTATCCGTGATGGTTCATCAATGGATGATATTTAACGCGGTTGATGCATGTTGACTCCTCACAAAGACAATTGCTCAATGATCAATGGATGTGAATGGTTGAGGACCAATGGCGACAGTGACCAAAATGGCGAGTGGTTACATGTGGTCGTTGGCTACTGACAGACTTAATGACTGTGGCTACATGGCTACTGACAAACCACGAATGGTCAACTCCTTGTGTGAAATGGTTTCTATGCCACGGCCTTTTCATCCGAAGTTCGGCCTGCCACCATCCATAGAAGCAGTCCAACAGTGTTGCACAAGCCTCAGACTCAGGTAGTTACCCTAGCCTTATTAACCATTCACTATGAACAATCGCTAACAATCAATTATCAACCATTGATTGTCAACCATCATGAAGCATCATCACCCAAATATCAACCTCAGTTCCATGGCTGACACCTGGCCAAACATCTCGCCGTTCAGCGTCATAAACTTGTAGGGAAATCGCTGAACGATGGGCTGCCCGGGCTGGCCCGGTGCAAAGGCTCCAGTGTTGAAGCCTGTCTACCAGCAAGGCCAGGAGCCCCCAGGAGAGGTCTTGCCGAATAGTACTCCGGGGAGGGTTCCTGGCCCAACTCATGGTTGTTATATCTACCAGCCAACTACAAGGTTGGCCCCCCTAGTTGTAAGTTGATTAATAAGCCATTTAACAAGCTATAGTTATATCTACCATAACTGGTAGTTACCCTAGTTATAACCCAAGTTAGCCAACGTTTCGGGGGCCCACCTTGTAGTAGTTACGATGAGTTGGTAGCTATAACTCCATGAGTTGGTGAAGATTCGCCATTGAACTATGGATATATCTATAGCAACCATAGCGAACGACTATTTAGCGAATTTATGAGTTGGTTTAAACAAAAAACACTATGGTTAATTATAGAAAACTTAGCGAACTACTAACCAGCCAGTGGTTACCCTATAAAACTTTTACTGTAGCCGGTAGTTAATTACCCTTGTTATAAATGACTTAGCGAACGACTGGGGCCCCACCTTGTAGAAACAAGCCATAGAAGCAACCAGATGCTACCACTGGTCAGAATGAACCACGGGACGAGGCATGAACATCTACAACCGGAAATGAGTGTCCAGCGAGTTCTTCTTGACAAATTCTTGAAACATCATGTTGCCAAAGCCTTGAACGTAGCCACAAATCATGCAGGGATAGTGCACTTGAATTTCTAGCTCGGATGATCATCCCAGTTCGTAACTGGTTGGCAACTATGTTTAGTTCACAAAAAGCAAGTGGTAGAAGCTCACTGATGGTGGAACCTTGAACCAGGCATACCACACAGAATCGTGTGAAGATCATCGTGGACGAAGACCTAGAGCGTAACCTGAAAACAAGCGTGGCATGTAATAATAGAAAGATTAGTGTTTTACAACGGTTCATGATGCGTCTGCTCGTGGCTAATGAATGCTTAAAACCTGGTTGACAAATATCTAATAACTGATACAACAATCAGTATGATAGCAGCTGCTTTTGAATCTCACATGATTGTAATTGTATTAGACATAATTCAAGAGTAATGGTTTCAAGAATGGTGACATGACAATTGGTTGCGAATACTGTAGCTATGATGACGACTAATACTGATTAATACTGAGGATTTGCTAGTTCTGGCTAAGCGGAAATAGGGATGGTCAAAAGGTCTCATGATCCATGTAGATCCGTTTAGGCACAATCTGGGTGCAAGTCAGCCTGAATCGTGTACACCAAAGCTGTAAACCGTTTGTCCTTTGTCAATTCTTCGGCCAAAAAGATCACGCCAGTAGTAACACTTGCCAACCATCTGTTCTATAACAATCATTGTAAGCATTGAAATAACCAGTATCAATCAAAAGCTATCTATTTTTTTGAGATACTAGTCTAACTATTCCAGCTACAACCATTTAGTTCTATCACCATTATCACAACTCTTGCTATCTAAGACTTAAAACTATGAAAAATCATGTGAACCATTGCATTTTGACACATATCATAACCGTTCAATACTTTCCGTGGTTACCATTAGCCGAACACTCCTGGTAGCTCCAAAGCTCGCCACGGCTGGAAAGTGAAGTCAAGCAGCGAAAGAGGCCCCGCTGAGAGTTGGTGATACCCTCGGGGTAAATCACAAAGGCACTCGAGTGAGGATAGCGTCCGCGGTCGTCAGGCTCATTCAGGACCTGCGAAGATGGGTGCACTGGCCACCCTAAGCACCCCCAACAACCTGGTTGGGCCCTGGTGCGGCTGCCCGGGTTGGGTGAAACAAACTACCTATTCTCTGATGCCACACATGATGATCCAGTTGTCAAACTTTTGAGGCAGAACGCTAGTGATTTCAAGCTGGTCTTGGTGACGACCAGCATGTCACAAACATTATCAATGAATCAGCTGGTTGCCGCTGGTTCTCTGCGGCCAACCATCGATGCGGATCAATGTCCATTGGCCAGCTGGTTTGTGATTATTTGCAAATGCTTCACCACAAACAACCAGTAGAGGGAGATGGCAACTGAAGGAGTCAAGTCGGGAATAGACAAGTCGTCTGGCTGTTTCTGAGTGTAGGAAGCTCACATTTTTGCTCAGAGTTACTGGTGAGTTCTGCACAAAAGACTAGGCGTCGGCATAGCATCATTGGCCTTAAACATAGACCTCAACTGATTACCAATAATAAAGATCTTCATCTCACAATAGCGATGTGCTCATGATAGGTTTTGGAAGAGCTCTAGCCAGTCAATTTCAGCTCATTGGCTTGTTAGTATTGTGCTGGCCTATATTCATAGGCTAACCAGTATCATATACGATGATAATCAGACCATTATATCGCCTTCTCAGTCATGATCAATGTTGGCTTATACCTGCCTATAATCCTGAACTAATGACATCAACGCCCAGCTTCGAAAATCAGCCAAGTGACAAACTTCATGATACCAGCATTCACCTGTGCCCCCGCGTAGCCATGCAGTGCTGCTTGAGACCCCCAGCACCGGGGGATTCCAGGCTTGTAAGCCAGCTGATGTTTGGGGCGAAGATCGACCTGCAAATGCACAGTTCCCCAGATCGTTATGTTTACTATTGGGTATCTTTCTTATTGGGTAACTACATGGGAAACTACATGTTGTTGTTGGGTATCTAAGATCAGTATCTTTCTTATTGGGGAATTGTGTAACTACATAAGATTATTGGATACTGATCTGGGGAATTTGCAGGATAATCTACATTGCTACATGTTGTTATTGGGTAACTACATAATTAAGATTATTGGATAACACTCCAATATTGATAATCCACATGATATTGTGAATGAGGATGGATTCCCAATATTGCTATATTATATGTAATATCAATGTATAAAAAGGTATATACATGCAAAGTGCTTATATGCATTACTTGCAATGGCAAATAATTCCGTATTGTTGATGTGTATCATCATTGGGTTGTACTTAATGCTCAATGGATCATGAATATGATCATAATCTCAAAGCACAACATGTAACCCATCCGAAAGATCATTCATCCCAGTGCCATGTCCTCAGAAGGCTGTTCAGGGCCAGATCCATAACAACAAGTCCTTTCCGAACGTTCCCGGTGCTCTGCATGAAATGTCTTGGATCCACCAATAACCTTGTGCGTGGCATCACCTGCTACCCGTAACCACATTTTGGGCGTTTCTCAAGCCATGGGGGACCCCTTTTGAGTCATGGCCCATAACTTGAGACGTTTGTAGTATCAAACCAGCCATAACTTGGGCCTTCCCAACCCCCACATCTGGGTCCCCTTTGGGCGAGAAACTTTCTGCTTGACCTCCTTGTCTTTGGTGTCCACAGCTACCTGGCCGACCGCCCATGTTTGAACATTGCTCATGTTTGCGCACGTGTTTCCGACCCTGATGTGGTGGCTTCTTGAGATGAGGGGACCCCCAGTTGTCATCCAGTTGAGAACCATTTCTAAGAAATTCCAATTTATCAATCATTTCTAGTTTTCTCAAGCCACCATAAAGACCATGGGGGTTGCCCAGTCACTGGCTTGAGAAACACCCATTTTTTGTGGTTCACCACCGTTCCTCTGGAAGATTCTTCCGCCGCGACACTCCATTCACGAACTGGCAGGCCGCTTTCACGCCGGGGATGGCGAACTGAGATTTCGCCACGCAGCCAGACATGACCCAGGTGAGGTATTCGAAATGGAAGGCCTCGCCCCAGCAACGCGGCCAGGCGAGCCCTGGTGAGTGTCTCAGGATGAACGACCCTTGGAACTTCCCAAAAATTGCGGCTGCAGACCACGAGCTTCCACAGAGTCTCTTGAAAAATAAGAAACTGAGCAGTGTTATTCGCCGAAAATCGATGGTGTGGCCATCAAAAAGGTCACCCCTTTCCACACATTGGGGGGGCAATGGTGAGTATGTCAACGACTGCCTGTCAGGGCACATTCACTGATACCACAGTATGGCGTCTTTTGAGACTTCGACCCAACAGGAATCAGCTCAAGCGTACTTTCGAACACTGTATTATTGGCATTGCTTTCACCTTCGTACCTCACCATGTATCTGTACCTTTCTACTGATATTGTTATTCTGGTCAATACACTCTCATTACCAATTGATGGCACCTCCCACAAAACAAACCAATTGTACGGATATGTGCAGCTATGAAAAACAACGTGACCCGCTTTGTTTCTTTTTCTCGTGGGCATGTGAAGCAGCCTTTCCCTGGGTGCTTCACAAAATGTCGGTGCGAGTCTGACTTCTGCTCCAAAAAAGGATGGGTTCCGTCTCATACGCTTCAGCAGGCCTTGCTAACCAAGCTGCCCCCCGACCCATGCAACGCCTCAATCATCGTGATGTGATTGGGCACGATCACAGGGTGACTTCCAGGCTGCCCTATCCACTTCAAGCGCTCTGGGTGGAAGACCTTGCAGGGCTCCCAACCACGCAGCAACCAGCATCAACCGCTCTGCGCTGCCGCGCCTGAATGGTGTAACAAGACGACAAGTTGCACAGCAGTCCTGGCGACAACACGGCGCGTCCATCAATGAACAACGGCCAGGCACAACTGCCTTACAACGCCAAGCAGCTGGACAGCACTGCAAAGACCGCGGTGCAAAAACCTCGGAGGATGAAAAACGATGTACACTGCTGTCGCAAAAGATTCACAATATGCAGATCTGTATGTTTGTAAATCCGAAATACATCTAAATACCAACACATGCGTGTAGACAAATATCCCCAGTAACTCCATTTATGGTATATTTACCAACGCTGATATACCTATGAATTGACCCAAATATAAATATAGGTAAATATACCATGCATGGAGGGTAGGGTCAAGAAGGATGGTTTGTGAGAGTTTGATAGTTGAGTCGTGTATGCTTTTTTCGGCTCTCATTAGGTATGTATGTACTGATGTACCAGAAACGTTTGTGCAGATGTACATGTGTGTATGTATGATTCTGTATGTATCTGTACATGTGTGAGTGTGTAGGTATAATGATGATTATTTGCACGTGTATGTATGTGTACAGATGATGAGCCATGTACTGGCTCATGCACGTACATAAGTATGTCCTTGTGTATTTGTGTGTGAAGTTGTCCGCAGTTGTATGTCATGTGATTGTATCCTATGCATGAACGCGCGCGTATGAAAGCATTCATGCAATCCATGTATGTGTGCATGTATGGAGCACTGCAGGTTTGCATTGTATAGTAATGTATAGATAGAGAGTACTTACAGCCCATTCATGCCATGGACACCAAAAAGGAAACTTCAATGATCCAGCCCATATGGTTGTTCAGAGCTTGTAGATAGATCAACATGGACCATTCAATGTATCTGCAATGGCATTCTTCTTTGGCATATTCAAAGCTATGCCGCCAACCTTTGTAAAATGCAATTCTTAAGAGCTTATGAAATCCGCACCGAAACCCACTGAACAAATCACACAAGCTCAAGCAACAGTTAACAAAAGATAATCCAAAGCCGTCATAAGCACTTCATATCAAATTAAGAATGACACCTCCGCAAGCTCCAAAATCACCAGCAAATATCAGCCCCGACAACAAGGACTATGTTGAATGCCCAGAAACGATGACCCAAACTGAAGCGTGAGAAGTAGCAACCAATCTTCAAGTTCAAAGCAATCAAAGAGAAAACTGCAGTGAAGCTGATCAATCGAAAAAGGAGCAGTCCTGCGGCAATGCCCCGCCATGCTCTGTTTCAGTCTAGCGAGGAAAAGGAATCTTCAAGTATTGAGTGTCAACGGTCAAACATCTCAAGTATATTTGAACCTGTCTGAACAAAAAAAACAGAATCATTTCAAGAGAACATATTAGCTTACTGATGCGGGTTCAGAATCGCTCCGGAGAAATGCTTCTCCCACCCTTCAAGGTTACTAAAGGGTCAGGAAATGTGGGTAGGGAGTTCGGTAGCAATCGACCATGTCAGCAACACAAAGAGAAGCGCG